>CM061535.1:72754946-72997687 GCA_030545055.2 Neoaliturus tenellus | reverse complement strand
TGTTTCTTGTGAAAATCATGACACAATAAGGAATTATTTTGCTATGGGAAGACATCATAATATTGATAGCATTTATATTGGTCAAACATACAGTAAAATTCCAAAACAACTTATAAGAGACAATGCAAATATGTTGATCATCTTCAAGCAAGATGAAACAAATTTAAAGCATATATATAATGATCATGTAAATGCGGATATGCCATTTGAAAAATTTAAAGAGATGTGTGGCAAAGCATGGAATGAGAAATATAGCTTTCTCGTTATTATGAAGGAAGAAGATATTAAAAATGGTAGATATCGTATAGGGTTGGATAAATTTGTATTTATGCGTTGAACTACCGATGCTACATCTAGTTACATGTTGAACTTCACAGTGTAAACATGGTGAATCAAGAAAAACTATTGAAAGAAATAAAATCACTGAGTTATTCTATTAGGATGAAGAATCGTGCATTGAGGATGGGTTTAAGTGAAAGAGAAGAATTTTTAGAGACTACATTTAAACCTATTACGGAACCTTTAAAACAGATATCAGAAACTATTGGTAAACCTCGTTATGAAGGAGATGTTTTACTACCAGTTTCTAAACAAGAAGTACAAGCATTAAAAAAAGAAGAAGATGATGATTCATATACAAGTGCTAGTGAGCAAGAAGAAACAAAAGAAGAAGAAGAACCAATTGTTGAAAAGGAAGAAGAACAGTCAATACCTGAAGCTGAACAATCTATTCCAAATTTAACTCAATTGAGTAGCGATATATTACAACATGGACCTCTTGGAAGAAAATATATAATGAAAATGCTACATGATATGAAATCAAACCCGAATTTGAGTAGATCACACGTATACGGAGCAAGAATTGATGGGAATGAATTGAAGATTGGCGATTCAAAGCTTGAAATAACACAAGACGATTACATCATTATTGGTGAGCATAGATATAAAGGAACAAAAGGATTATATGAATTAATTTTTAAAAACATACCACTAAGATATTCATCCAAAGATTTAAGTGTTTTTAAGGAGATTCTCCAAAATACTAACGCTCATAAAAGAAACTATGTAAAGGATGCAATGATTAATCGTTCACGTGCAACAAAATATAACATCGTTATAAAAAAGTTGTTTCCTCCACGAAAATTGCCAACATTACGTACTGCACCAGCGGTGAGACAACCACTGAAAAGAAAATCTTTATCACTTATGGATTTATCACTTCTTGAACAACATGGTAAAAAGAGTAAAGGAGATACTTCAACATCTGGTAAAGGATTGATGAAAAATCTATACAATACGAATGTGATTTACTACAACGATATCAATAAATTGGTTGATAGAATGAGACTATTGCATGAAGCCATGGAAGCCGGTCATACAGGTTTGAATAATGAATGGGTGGCTCTAGTTGATGAACTTAGGAATCGCGGTATAGTCGTATAATTGTCCGTGGATATAAAAGAGGTGCAAGCATAAGACGTATCAGTTCTAACATGAGCGTCGACAAGTTCGGACGGTACTCCGCTTTAGGAGTGCAAGTTGGAGAAGACAGAAAAAGAAGTGGATTACCGCAAACACCTGAAGGTGACTATAGCATAAGTAATAAACGTTTAAAACTAGTTAAAGATCCAGAAGAAGATACTGATGGAGCAAATTTGAAGACAGTAAAAGAAGCTACTTCAACATCATTAAAATTACATAAGAATACTTACGATGTTAAATCACATAGATTAATTAATGTTGGTAAACCAACTGAAGGTTCTGATGCAATTACTAAAGAGTACTTATTATCTGAACTTTCAAATACTTTAAAATTGCAATGGGGTAACAACTTAAAAGATGGACAAACATATGATGCTGGAAATTATAGAATAACCAACGTGGGAAATCCCAAAAATGATAAAGATTCAGTTAATAAAGAATATTTACATTCTATAATACCGGAAAAAACTAAACATGGATATTCTTTTTATAAATTTATTATAAATGACATTGGATACCCAAAGGAAGACGGCGATGCTGTAAACCTGAAATATATCAAGGACAACTGTATTTTACAAGATGGTGATGAAATCGATTGTCATGGGAAAGTGTTGTCAAATGTAAAGTTCGGTTCTCAACCAAAAGATGCTGTTACTATGGAACAATTATCTAAAGAATTAAAAAAGGAAACATCCAATTTTGTAAAACATGAAGATGCCGTGTTAAAGCGGGGAGATAAATTTATACATGGAAATGAAAAGTTTAATTTAATGCAAGGAAATAATGATGAATGGGATGCAGGACATAAAACAATAACAAATGGAAGATTTGGTATAAAAGATACAGATGTACCTCTAATGGTGCAAACATTAATTGCGAGTGGTGGTACATTAGGTACATACAATGGTCGTAATAGAAGAATAAAAGATATTTATCCTGGTTACGAAGAAAATGATTGTGTTACAATGAAACAAACAATAACTTGGGATAAACACTTTGGGACCCAATATGATGCAAAGATGAAGAAAATAATTAATATTTTACCAGGTGAAGATTCAAATGATGCTGCTACTATTGGACAAGTCATAAAAACATCAAAAAGTGATTCAACAGCTTACACATGTAATGATAAACGTATTATGCAATTACATGATCCTCAACATCCAAAAGATGCTGTAACTTTAGATTGTTTAATAAGAATAGTGGGTAATTTACTTATTGATACCCACAATCATATAGCTAGTACAACGAATCATGTGGTGATTCAACCCGATGAACGAGAAGCTTGGATTAAAAATAGAATCATAAATCAGTATATAATTAATTTGAATAACTAAGTCTTTAAATATAAAAGATTTTGCACAAGTTATTCATTTATGTAAAGTATCTCGTGGAGTAAACACACCAGTTATATAAGACAACATAATGAAGACCGTATCGCTCAGTCATCGTCAAGACAGCGGCAAGAGAGGACGTGGTATAACATCAGCTGCATTATCCCTGCTCAGACGGATTCCAGTTGGTGCTGTTGTAAATCGAACGATAGACGCTTTACCATACGAATTACATCTGCCCGGAGGTTATCAATATTGTGGACCTGGAACTAAGTTGGCAAAACGTTTAGCAAGAGGAGATCCTGGAATTAATAAATTAGATCAAGCTTGCAAAGAACACGATATAGCATATTCAAAGTATAAAGATTCAACAAATAGATCAATAGCAGATAAAATTCTAGCGGAAAAAGCTTGGCAAAGAGTAAAATCAAGTGACGCAAATATTGCAGAAAAAGCAGCAGCTTGGGCAGTAACTACAGCCATGAAGACAAAAGCAAAGTTAGGTGGTGGAAAACGTCGCAGAGGAAGACCTGCAAAGAGAGGCGCTCCCAAAAGAGGTGGAAACATTAAAAAAGGACGTCGTAGAACTCATAAGGCAAGTGTAAAGAAGACTTCTGTTTGGCAAATGGTAAAAAACGGAGCAGGTTTATACCTAAGACCATACCGTGTGTACTAAATAAGAAGAATCAATTGATAATTCCAAATAAAGCCTTAACAAATCATCAGTTAAATGATTATGTAAAATGTTTGAAAATACCATTCTTTCGAGGAGTTTTTATGAAAGATGCATTACCAACTAAAATATGGAAAAATGAAACTGGAATAGTAAATTTGGATTCCACCTATGGTCCAGGCACTCATTGGGTATGCTATAAAAAACTCGGACAAACCATTTACTACTTTGACAGTTTTGGCAATCTACCACCGCCAAAAGAACTGCAACATTATTTTCGAAACTCCAAAAACATTTTTTACAATTACAAAAGAGAACAACCTAACAATACTGAAATATGTGGGCATTTATGTTTGGAGTTTCTAGCGAAGAGTGTCAGTCAGCTTTAAGATGTCATCGTATACAGTGTCACTGAGTGGAAATTCATCCACATTGAAAAGTACGCTGTTCCCAGCATTGCGTCTATCCAAGGAAAGATTATGGGAAGCGGCATTACTTGATTTGACTACCTACAATTCAATTCCTAATGTTACAGAAGGAAAAAACAATTTACTACATTATTATGAAACTAAGGATGCTGCAGGAAAATACTCAGAATTGAAAATAATTACATTTCCTACTGGAGCATATGAAATTGATGACATAAACCAATTATTACAGAAACAACTCGGAGAAGACAATATCACCGTTAAAGGAAACAATAATACTTTAAAAGCAGAAATAACTTCGAAATATTATATTGATGTCAGCTTGGAACAGTCAATTGGCAGTTTACTTGGATTTACAGATACAAAAAAGAAAATCTTAACTCCTGGAACTACTCATTCGGGTGATTCAACTGTAACAATATTGAAAGTAAATAGTATTGATGTCACGTGCAACATTATACACGGATCGTATAGAGATGGAGTTAATCAACATATTTTACATACATTTTATCCAACAGTGGCTCCCGGTTTTAAAATTGTTGAGAAGCCACAAAACTTGATATACCTACCGTTAAACACCAGTTTCATTTCAGACATCGTACTGAACATATTGGATCAAGACGGTCATAGTGTTGACTTTAGAGGAGAAACAATTACTATACGGATACACATCAGAGCAGCAACATAAAAGTCAACATGGGATTATCATTTAAACCGCAACGGAAGAGTCGGGAGCTCAGTAGCTCCTCGACATTGGAAGAGTTAACATCGGAAAACATTCGTTTTCTACAGAAGATTGGATTGAAACTTAACAGCGATGGATATCCTGGATATATCTCAAGGACCAACGTTCGACGAAACACTATGGGAGAAGGAATATCACACGCACAACCCTTACACTTCATCAAAATTAAATAATAACGATGAAATAAGGATCCCCATTCAACAACAAGATATTTACACTTTACCGTGTGAAAGTTACTTGTATATCGAAGGACGGGTATTAAAATTGGATGGAAAAACTGCTTCAACAGTTCCTTTTATAAATAACCCGATGGCATATCTTTTTGATGAAATAAGATATGAAATATCAGGGGTGACGGTTGATTCAACAAAAAAGGTTGGTTTAACAACGACATTGAAAGGATTAACATCATTAACACCGCATGAGAAGAATTCAATAGTCACTGCCGGATGGGTTGCCCCCGATAAAGACACTATAACACCAGCTTCCAACGGTCACTTTGATTTTCATGTACCTTTACGATTGCTTTTGGGATTCGCTGAAGATTACAAACGGGTAATAATAAATGTCAAACAAGAATTAGTATTACTCAGATCTTCAACTAATAAGGACTTAATACTTGCAGACCCTGCAACTACGGAAGATAAACTGGAATGGCAACTACAGTTGGATAAAGTTGTTTGGAGAGTACCTCATGTAAGATTGGCCGATGAACATAGAATCCTATTATTGAGAAAGTTAAAATCTGACCGTGATATTGTGATGCCATTCCGAAGTTGGGAATTTCATGAATACCCTACACTACCTCAGACAGAAAGACAAACATGGACCGTCAAGACATCAACTTACTTGGAACGAGCAAGGTACATAATACTCGGTTTTCAAACTAAGCGAAAAGATGTTATCACTGCAAATGCTGGTCAATTTGATCACTGTAAAATAAAGAATTGTAAAGTTTTCCTAAACTCTCAATTCTTTCCCTATGACAATTTGAATGTCATGTTCAGCAAAAAACGTTTTTCCATTTTATACGATATGTATGCAAGATTTCAATCGTCATATTATGGAAAGACTAATACACCACTATTATCACCTGACCAGTATTATTCCAAGGCTCCAATAATTGTAATCGATTGTTCAAAACAAAATGAATCGGTAAAATCATCAAGTGTGGATATAAAAATTGAAATGGAATTTGAAGAACCAGTAGCGGATGGAACTTCGGCATACTGTCTAATTCTACATGATAAAATAGTTACTTACACACCGCTGACCGGAATTGTGAAGAATGTACTTTAAGAAGAATTGTATAACAACTGCAAATTTTTGAGGTTAGAATTATCTGCTTTAATTTTTGAGGTTAGAATTTCATTTGTGAAAGACAAGTTGAAAACAAACAATTATGTAATTGTATAAATTTCAAGGATTTTACGAAAAATATAAAAGCGAGAAAATAATTAGTAGAAACTTCATTCTATCTTCAACCGTCGTATGGGAAACATCATTCGCAAGATGAATTCTACTAACGGAGAAGAAAATACACCTCTAATGGATGATAATAGTTCAGATATAGAAAAACAAGTTGAACGAGAAATGGACGAGTTCCTAAAATTCAACAAACATAAGAAGAGAGAAGAAGAAAAAGCTGAAAAAGAAGTAAAAAGGAAGAAGGTTGAAGTTAACATTACAACCAATATTTTAACAGAAGTATTTCTTCGGATTATCTACCCAATTTCTTCATGCATGACAAAAAGTATATCAGTTGGAATTTTAAAATCAATGGATTATTCACCAATTGTTATTTTAAATCATGGAAACAAAATGGTTACTTTCAGTGAAACTACTTGGGAATCTCTCATGAAACATTTACATCTTTTGGAGTGCTATTTAAGTAACAACACATTTGGAAGAAGAACAAGATTAAGTTTATTGGAATCAAATATTGAAGTTGATATAGTAAAACATCGTGGAGGACAAATTGTTCGCTTCAGAGATTTAACCACACATAATGTTAAATTATATTTCACTAAAGAAGAATTTTACACTTTAAGTTGTACTACTGGTCCCGTCACCAGATATTTGAAACAACTAATATTTTCAAGTGCAATAATTAAAGACTATCTAATTGATACATTGGACAAAAAACCTTTTGTTCCAATTTTATACGGTCCCGTGGATACTTCAATCTTTAATAGAATACCTCAAGAAGTTGAAATGTGGAGACAATTAAACAACTATCACACCAATTTTAATATTGATGAAGTGGCACAAGAAGTGAAAGAAGAAGAACAATCTTGTCTGTTATAAACATCGGCTCATTCAATTTTTAAGTCAGTTGTTAGTAAGACTTCATCATGAATAAACGGGTTTCGTTTTCTAATGCGCCACATATAATGGAAGTTAAAAGAGGTATAATTGAATTTCAAGCTTTTCGAGGAAATGATGGTAATTTTATTATTAAAGAATTAGTAATCTTGGACATGAACACATCAGTAGTTTATCATTATTTGTTTAAACCTCCAGTACCATTTAATAGACTAACAACTAAAGCGAAAGTTACAAACAAATGGTTGAACAAACATTTTCATAACTTAAGATGGGATGAAGGTTTCATTAATTATAACATGATGCCGCACATTATGAATCACTATTGCAAAGAGTTTAAAATTATCTACACAAGGGGATTGGAAAAAGCAAATTGGATACAATCATTTACAAGCAACGAAGTGATTAATGCAATTATTGATAAAGATTTCCAATGCTACTTCAACGAACTTTGTATTTCATCAAAAAGTTTTAAACATCGAAGGTCACAGTGCGCTTTAAAGAATGCCTACCGCTTGAATAATTTCCTTCAACAAACTGGTGGGGGTAGTGTCGATTATAAAAGTGAGAGCGCTACCATGACACAGCATGAGTATTACTCAAACCTCCGAAGAGACAACATCTCCGACGGACATTCTTATTAACAAGAAGATTAACAACAACATCAATATGGCATCACAGAACTTACTTCAAAGTTTAGTTGATCAGTTCAACGCTCATTCTAAATCATCAATTCTACCTACGAAGAAATGTTCTGAACTAAAAGAAGAAAAACACTACATCATTCATACTATTAAGAAAATGGAAACTTCAGTAGGTGATGCTATAAATTGCACTTTGAGCGAGGCACCTTATACAATTGGTGATGAAGCAAAATTTCAGATCTTCTTACCAAAGCGCTTCGTACAACTACTTCAAAATGAAGATCTTCGTATAATTCAACCCGGCGCACTCTATTTGGTATCACATGGACCCAGTGGAAACAACTCTACTGAACTTACAATTCATGTAACACCTACTACTGATTAATTTGTACATAACATTGTAAATATTTCTTTGTATTTGTTTTTTCAATAAATATGATATAAAACAAAAAAAATAAAAATAAAAAAAGCAACATATTGTAATGTCTTTGTACATTACAATATGTTGCTTTTTTTAAAAATTCCACGGGATGACCTTGACCCAATTCTGTATAATTATAAAAGGGGAAATGTACTTGCAAAATTCATCAGTCTACTGCTACCTTTCATACCGTACACATCTCGCTCTTAATCCCTGAATATAAAACTGCAACATGTCCCTAAAGGTCAAGTGTGCATCTTACGATACTAACACCATAACAACTTTTGAACAACTCGAAGATTTAACCAACGAAATGCGAGTTTTACTTACCGGTGGTTATCACTTAACTGTTGATGTTAGTGCTACTAATACAAGGATGTTCACTAAAACAAAATATTGCGATGATGAAATATTTATTTCTACACAACCTACAACTTCTTCATCGCCAACTGGTCAACATAACATCAAGTTCCAAAAGTATTACCAATGTTGAATAACTTTTGACAGACAAAGCTACAACTAAAGAATCACGTGATCAATGTGAGTTAATAAAAAGGATGTGATACTTGTATAAATAATCATTCGCTTCTTAGCTCTCACCACGACAAGACCTATTTAAGAAAATGTTGTACAGAATGATGATTCAACTTGATGGAAAAATCTATGGAAAAGATTACAACACTGTTGAACAAATGACTAAAGATATAGATGTATTAGCTAAAGAAGGATACCAAGCTAAATTAATTTTAAAATTTCCTGAAGTACATCCACTATCAATAGAAGAACTAGTTGCTATGGCTAAAGCTGAGAAAGATAAAAAGTCTGAAGAAAACAAAGAGAAACAAACTTCCTAAATTTTAATAATCCTTACACTTGTAAGGTATAATTTTTTAAAACTCCATTTGGATGACCTTGAAATTACCCCCACCACTTTTCACAGTACATAAAACTCGCTATTTAACACTATACACTCTTATTCTTTCACTAGACTCCGCAGCGTCAACATGGAAGAGCAAAAATACAAGTACAAACCTCGTTACTGTTGTGAACAACAATGTACAGATTTAGGGCCAATGATGGTGGATGGGTTAGCTTGTACTAAATGCGAATTCTTCGGATCTTGTTACTGCAAATGCAAAACAAAACAACTACCGCCACCGGAATTGCGAACTTTGAAACTTTACAAATCTAGATATTTTCATACATGTTGTCCTCAAAGATGTTTCAAATTTCACCCTCTCGATCTTGCTCATTGTCAACGCACCAATTCTCATCAAGATGATTTTTGTACACATATGATAAAAAGATGTAAATACAGGTCAGATTGGTATTCCGATCCTGTAGAACCATCAAATGTGTAATTTCAGTTTTACACTCTTTTTTAAAACTTCATTTGGATGACCTTGAGATTTCCCCCACCACTAGTTCTAATTTTTATATAATATTAAATCATTCCACTTCCAACACTCTAACTAACAACATGGAAAACAAATTTATCAAGTTTGAACATATAATAACTGACAGGGAGGAGATGGAAGAATTGTTTCAAAACTTACTTTCTATCATTGACGAATATCCTATAAGATGGTTCAGAATTGTAGTTCAATATTTAAATCCTGGTGAATTGTTTTCTTCATCAAGTGAAGAGGATGAAACAACTACTTCGGTTCAAATAATTGAATTAAAAGACGAAGAAGAAGAACTAAACATTTTATTCAATCATAAGCTCAAGGTTCCCCATATAAAAGCCCCCTCCCTAGACAGCCCCCCTCCCTAGACGCCTGCTCAAGGTCACCATTATATAAGCCCCCTCCCTATGCGCCGATCCTCATTCCATCACCGACTCTCCAATAATGAACAACTCTCCATTGGCCCGAATGAATTCTAGTTTTGAAATAAACTCTAAAGAAGAGTTACAAGACATTTTTAATATTTTACAAGAACTTGTAGATAATTTTACAACCATAAAAATGAATTTGGAAATAACATACGATTGTCCTATTTGTGATAAGGTTGAAAGTTTGGACGAAGACAGTTTACTAAATCTAACTCCTGCACCATCTGACACTACTGATGGTAATAATGAAGAGCAACGTCTTTCCCCCACCACTTCTTTGTAATTCATCCTTCCCCCCACCACTTCTTTATTTAACTAACATTTCTCCCTTTCACTTCTCATTCCGTCTTCGACTTCTGAACTATCAACATCACTTGTTTTAAAATTTCAAACACTAACACAATCATGATGGATATGATGGATGAAGTTCCCTTCATAACTAGAATGGAAGAGGATAAATTGAAATTGGAAATTAAACGATTGGAAATGGAACGGGAAAACCAATTCGAAATGTTACATTTGTTCAAGCTTTTCAAATACATCATCTGGGGACTCTGCGTTTACCTTCTCATCGTCGTTGGTGTTTGCATTTACAACTCTGTAGTTCATCACAAAAGTTCAACTTGTTTAAACTCTGCTGTTGCACATTAATTGTATGTTCACAAATAAAATTCAAAAGTTACTTCAACCTATCCCACTATCACCAACTAGTTCAACTTTCAACTATTTCTGGTGGTAGTTGGATAGGCTTTTTTAAAACTTACTCTGGATGACCTTGACATACTTTCCAAGCCCCAGTTATAACTGTTAAATTTCAGTTTTAAATTAACTCTTAATTCATGCCCAATTCTACTTCAAATACAAAGCATATGCTCTCGCCATCTGCACCCCAGCATCTGACGCCATCTGCTCGAGCAGCTGCTCGGGCAGATTTTTATTTATTTTATTTATTTTATTTTATTTTCATGCATTAATACAGGAAAAATCCCAATTACATTAATGCAGATCATATTACTTAATTTTCATTATGAGTCCATCTTCATGCAACATGCACTAACAATCACTAAACCTACACTTCATACAAACAAATTAGCAGGAAAACATACAAAAGTTTGCAAATAATAATTACATACAGAGGAAAAATTACTCCAAAATACATAATATAATAAATAGTAGTAAATGTGATATTTTAAATTTTGTTTAACTGTGCAAAAGGAGAGCTAATGACCATTCCAGATACATCTTAAACCTTCAAAAACTTTATGCCGAAATATTGGAAAAGAATCAAAAAACAAATCAATGTCTGGACATTTAATAATTAAGTCATTGAATGATCTCATCATCCGTACAAGAGGCGAGGACATGTGGGACAGAGTTCTGATATGAGGAAGGTCAAACACCCATCTACTCCTGCTATGAAATGGAGGCACCCGGAAGCGAAGCTTCCCCAGGCTTTCACAGTCATCTACCCTGCCCCGGACCAGATGAAATAAAAAAGACATTTCAATAGCCCTTCTCCTGAGGCTCAGACTGTCAAACTCAAACATTTTACATAAATCACTGTAAGGGATTGAAAAAGTATATATATTGAAACATTTAAAATACAAAAACCTCAAAAATCTTTTTTGAATTTTTTCTATAGAAGAAATATATGTTACATGAAAGGGCGACCAAATTACAGCACCACTTTCCAATCTTGACCTGACCAAGGATCCGTACAAAGTAGACAAAGTAAACAAATTTTTAAAATTAACACTTTGTCTAATTAAGAAACCCAGCATTTTACTAGCAGAAGAGATACACTTATCAACATGACAGTTAAAGCTTAAGTTACTATCCATATAAATGCCCAAATCCTTTATGTTAAAAACCCTCTTAACTTTATTATTATTTAAAATATACTCATTACTTAAAAAATTCGGAGACCTAGTAAAACTCATTACATAACTTTTTGAAACATTTATGGTCATTTTATTATCAACACACCACTGAATTACTCGATTTAAATCATTTTGCAATTCCATAAAATCGTTCCTCCCCTGTACCCTCCTAAATATTTTTAAATCATCGGCGAACAGAAGTGCTTCCGAAGAAATTATGTATTTGGACAAATCATTTATCATAATCAAAAATAGACAAGGACCTAAATTTGAGCCCTGTGGCACACTTGATTGAACATAAAATGTAGAGGATCTAAACCCACCATAAAGCACAAATTGTTGCCTATTTACAAGGTACGATCTAAAAAGTTCAATAAGCCCATCAGAACAACCATAATAATTCAACTTTTGCAACAAAATCAAATGGTCCACCTTGTCGAAAGCCTTGGCCAAGTCCAAAAAAACTACATCAGTCTGAACCCCGGAGTCTAAGCCCCTCGAAACGTAATCTGTGAAATTTAGAAGATTGGTGACAGTTGATCGTCCTGGGAAAAAACCATGTTGAATGGGAGATATGTATTTTTTTACATGTGAAAATAATGATTTGTAAATGATAATCTCAAATATTTTAGCTGCAACAGAAATAACAGAAACTGGTCTATAGTTATTTATAACATCCCTTGGGCCACTTTTAAAAATCGGTGTTATTTGTGATATTTTCCATTTTTCAGGGAATATATGCAAATTAAGACTTAAGTTAAATATAAATGTCAAAGGACCACACAACAATTCCGAGCAACCTTTAAATAAATACTGGGGAATTAAATCTGGTCCAGTTGTTCTCTTTGATTTTAATGATTTGATTGCCCAAAGAACATCCTGCTCAGTAACACGATCCAGGGACAGGGAAGAGGCTCCAGCCATGGTTGGCCCCTTCTTTGCATCCTCCAAAGTTGGCTCAGAATCATACTTACTGTAAACGGAGCTAAAATAACTTTTAAAAGCATTTGAAATGTCCCTTCCATTATTTATCTCATTCCCATCATATTTCATTACTAATAATTTGCCCCCCTCCCCTCTTTTACTATTTACATATCTCCAAAAGTTTGAACAATCAGCCAACAATAAATTTTCAATTCCCCTAATGTAATTTTCATGTGCAATTTTTATGTCTCTTTTCAAAGTTTTTCTTAATTCTTTAAACTTCAATAAATCGTATTCTAAACCATACTTTTTAAACTTTCTATGAAACTTGTCCTTTAATTTTATATTTTTAATTATAGAAAAAGAAAACCAGCAAGGATATTTATTTTTAACTGGCCTACGCTTTGGACACGTTTCATCCAAAACTTTATAAATATTCTCATAAAAAACATCAACAGCAAAATTCACATCAGTCAACGAATAAAGTCGAGACCAGTCAATTTCAAGCAGTTTGCGATAAATCTGAAAGAAATCAGCTTTGTGATAAGCGTAGCCCGGAACCTCGTTTGACCCTGACCTGCAGTAGTGTGGCGCTGCGATAACGAGCCTCGCCTCCAATGCCGGATGATAAGCATCTTCCAGGACGAGGGAATCGTCCACTTTAAACACTTCCACATTTTCAGAGTTAGTTATCACCAAATCTAAAGTTTTGTTTTGAAAGTTCAAGATATTATTTTTGAGTTTAAAATTATTTAAATCTAGGAAAAACAATAATTCTTTACATAAATTATCACCTTTTAACAGATCGTAATCAGAACCAAAAACTTGCAAGTTAAAATCTCCAACAACCATAACAATATCATTTTCTTTTAAATTAATTTTTTGTATACTGTCAAAAAACAGCTGATAAGTATCTAAAGAAGACCTTGGACGAATGTAAACAACACCAATGTACAATGAGCCCCCTTTCTCATTTAATATTTTAACCCAAACACAATCAATATTTTTATAAGTTAATTCCATAAAATTTAATCTGTAAGCCACAAAATCATCTGAAATTGCAATTAAAACTCCCCCTCCCCCCGACATTCCCATCATACTGAGGCATCTATCACTTCTATATACATTATACGACTCAGAAAAAAGCTCACATGTATTAACTATCGGCTGAAGATTTGTTTCAGAAAGTGCAATAATCTTAAATTCAGAGGACAACAAATTATTAAAAAATGTGTTTGTCTTAGTTCTAATTCCCCTTACATTCTGGTAATATATACTGTATTCTTTTAAAACTTTACTCATTCAATAAATAAATAAATAAATAAATACCAAACAAAACATGCATTTGAATAAATATATTATAAATAAATAAATTTAACAAACAATATTAGCTCATGCAAAATACTAAAATTCAAAAAACAGCCTTAATTTAATCTGTGCATTTAATTTACTATTTAGATTGAAGTATTTATGTAGGCCTACCATATTTAGAAAATTCCTTACATTTTGAATATATAAATAAACTAATAAATATTTCATTAAGTTAATCATGCACAATTATCTTCTTATCTACTTACAATAATTAATTGCCACAAATATGTAGTTAAAGTTTTTAATGTCACTGTGGTAGTCTCAGCTTCAGCACCTTCCAATGGATTTAGAGCCCCGCCAAATCAGCCGAACTTCTGATGCGAATAACCGTCGACCCCTCAGCTTTTCTCAGGAAAATTTTGCCATTTGTAGTCCAGACGTATTTATAGCCGGATTCATTTTTCTTCTTTCTCACCAACTCCATCAAATGTCTGTTCTCTGTCGTTAGAGACTCGTTTACAAAAATGCGGTTTTCACTTTGAAACCCTAGGTCCTTTGCTGTTAAATTTCTTTGCCGCTTTTCGTTTTTGAAGAAATTCATTTTTGTCCACACGTCTCACAAATTTTATAATTATTGCTGCTGTAGTCTGGTTGGATCCTCTTTTAAGTCTGTGAGCCGCATCAACCATACTGAAGTCCCAGTTGTCAAAATGAATAGCACGAGCTAGGCGCGCCAGAATATGCGCCATAACCTCACTGTTAGATTCCGGTATGCCCGTCACAATGACTGAATTACTATGAGAATACTGTTTTAAATCATTCAGTTCACGAGTTAGTGTTTCCAATTTAACTTTAGAAGAATTCACATTAATTTCACAGCTTTCCACCTTTTGTAAACAATCTGCGACAGTTCCTTTGAGCTCTTCGAACTTAGTTGAAATGCCGTTGATCGATTGGTGACAATATTCTATTGACGTAGCCAGTTGTTTTTGCTCGTCAGAAATTTTCTTCAATTCATTTTGATTCATTTCCGAAGTTGTAATCAATGCATTTAACTTACAGTCAATTGAAGTAAGTGTAGGTTCAGCATCTTCATTAGTTTTAGAAGTCGTTCCTTTTCCTCGTGTCATGTTGTATGGACGCTGCGCACAACGATGCGCACTCGGCCCGCACACGCTACCACTTAAAAATATCAAATATCGGGTGTTAATTAATGTTCTGCCTCAATACTTATATGTAGACGGAACAAGCAACTCACGTACTTCATGCACCACAACACTAAGTCCACATAAACTGATAACTCCCGACTAATGACAAAGTACAAGCGGAGCCGAGACACACGTGCTGCTCAGCTTATCGTCATCCCCACTCACTCCAGATGGCACGGACCGGGCACTACATAAATACAAAGGTTCAAGCTCCAGATGGCACGACTTCCGGCGCAGAAGTAACCAAAACACACTACTCTTACCTTTATCCCCCAAAATTACTTTCCTACCACCTTAAGTATCATCTCCCTTACCTCAGTCCTCCAACTCATAACTTACGGATGTTGCAGGAGGGTGCAAATCAGAAATGCTACCCTGGACCGCCTTCGCTTCGTCACCTACGCTCCTACCACCTAAAGTGCAGACTCTCTTCCACTCCCGCTCCCCTCATACAGTACTTCGACTCATCACTCCCAAATATTGCGGAAGGGTGCATATCACGAGGTCTACCCTACACCACCTTCCCTCCCTCATTTCCGCTCCTACCACCTAAATTGTAGACTCTCCTCCACTCCCGCTCTTCCCAACCTTTGACTCGTCACCTTCAATGTTGCAGGAGGGTGCACATCACGAGGGCCACCCTGGACCAGCTGAGCGACAGGTTCCAGGTGGAGCCGGGCCACGGGGAGGAGCGGGAATCCTACCTGGCCGACCACAAAATAGAGACCTTCCTCATCATACCACCCTCGGTAGGTCGAGAATCCGAGTTTATGACTTATATGAAGTTAAGAAAACCTCCATAAATAGATTTGAGTAGTAATCTATTAAGATGTAAACAATTTTTTCCAAATGAAAATATTGTGTAAATCTTATGAGAACAACAGGGCATGTACAATTAGTACAAAAATTATTGTTGAAATTACTATCCCCACAATTGAGAGAGATTCCTGCTTCTGGAAAATATAGGTACTATCAAGGATATTTCTAGTTTCAGCTAATGAAAATAATTCCAAATATTAAATTTTACAAAGGTTCAAGCTTTTACTAGCTGTTTATCTCATGTCCAGACAAAAAAATTGTGTAAATAAATTTGTACTTAAGGTTACTTGAATTGATTTATTGGTTTTAAGTTAGGTTTAAAGCTTACGAAGGTAAATAATTGATATGTTAATGATACCTGATGTCGGATGTAATTGTGCTCAGGGTAGGTCAAATACAGTCTTTCATGCCAAATGGTATTTCTTTACACGATTTTCTTATTGTATGGATTGATATATCCCTTTCCAGAAAGACACCAAGCCGGACGAGCGGAAGGAGAGCAGCACCAACGGGCTGGTGGTCAACTCGGAGGCAGCGCCGGGCCAGATCAGCCGCGGGAGGGGCTCCAGCAAGATGACCAAGTACGTCGAGTGCTGGGGCGCCGACAAGCCGTTCGCCAACATCACCGAGAGCACGCTCGCCAAGAACATCGGCCTCACGGTCAGCGGCGTAACATACACACACACACATATATACAGGACTATACATCTGGAGTTGAAATATTAAATATCCCAAGCAGCATGAAAATTGTTGAAACTTGTTTTAAAATAGTTTTGAAACAATTTTAAAATAAGTTTGGTTTTAAAATTGTTTTAAAAGAAGTTTGAAACAAGTTTAAACTTGTTTTGATAGAGTTGGTAAAAACTCGTATTAAAACAGTTTTAAAACAAGTTTGAAACAAGTTTAAAACAAGTTCAAGATTGTTTTGATATAGTTGATGAACTCTCTTTTAAAACTGTTTTAAAAACAGTTTGAAACAAGTTTAAAACAAGTTCAAAATTGTTTTGATATAGTTGATGAACTCTCTTTTAAAACAGTTTTAAAACAAGTTTGAAACAAGTTCAAAATTTTTATAATATAATCGGTGAAATATATTTGAAAAATATTATGTTTTTAATAATAATATCATTATGAGATTGAAAAAAGCGACTAACATCACATACAGACATATAAAAGTTAATAGCACTACAGATTTAACACAGTTGAGTACTCTGATTTTATTCATTTTCAACAATAATTATGATTTAATTGCCAAAACCATGTAAGATAAGTCCGAACGATTTAAGACCTATCATTTCTTAAAGTATAGTATTATTCAACATCATTCTTATTACTTCCAAAACATTTAAAGTTTTATGTTACACAATCAAGAACAAACTCTAAATGTTTTTCTAACCCACTTGCGCGTAGTATTTAATTAATAAATTGTGGTGCCATCACAAGAAACACTATACACATAAACTTCTGTCAACTTATCAAATTCAATAACAAAATATTTGACAACTGTTATAGCATACAAGTGAATTAAAGTGTATCACAGTCAAATTGTGTCAAATTTTTTACATAAATTTATTTTTTAACTATTGAATTTTTTTAATAAGTTATTTAAACACCTAAAAATAGTAAATTTTTAAAGCCACTTTGATTTAGAGTCTACTTTTGACATTCCAAAACTTAAGACTTGTAACTTTCCCAAGTGCACCAGTGAAAGCCAAGCTGTAAGTATAACTAGTAATTAATTGTGAGGCAGATAGAAAGCATCCCAAGTAGCTCAGTTGGTAAGATATTGTGAAAATAAGTGAGAGGTCGCTGGTTCAAATCCTGGGGAAAATATGGTGAAATTTTTGATAGATTTTATTTACATTTTTTCAATCACTTGGCAAAAAAATATACATTCTGTTATAAATTTTGAGAGAAAAAAACTAATTTTCAATTTATAAAACTCTTGTATAAAATTTGACGAAAATCTTGTTTAAAACTCGTATCAAAATTGTTTTGAAACAATTTAAAACTTTTTTTCTCTCTCAGACTTTCATGTGTCATTTAAATATTAATTTAATGACAACACTTTTTGGGTTTTTATTGACACGTTTTATTTTATTTTTTGCTAAACGTTTCTCCTGCTCTTTGGCAGGCTTCCTCAGTAGAGCTTGGTTTAAAAATGTAAACAAACAATTTTAAATTTATTAATATAATCTACATTGTAACACATGGTATAAAAATAAAATTTAAAACTTGTTTCAAAATTGTTTTGAAACAATTTTAAAACTTCTATCAATAGTGAAAAAATTCCACATGTAACTGCTATTAAAATAGTTTTGAAACAAGTTTGAAATTGTTTTAAAATTGTTTTAATATAGTTGAAATGCTGCTTGGGTATACTTCAGTCAATATAAACCCTTTTGAAAATTCAAGGCATTTGCTTGTAGAGAACATGGAGATTGCCATTAATATCTTAAAATTACAGTAGGTTAAAATATTCATATAAAATAATTATCAGCCTTTCTCCAATAGTCTTAGCTCCTGACGTGGGTCTTTTTTGGAATGTCCCCGCATTTTTTAAAAATTTTCTATTGCCTTCAACATGTCTAAGGAATGTACTGGAGGATAAAATTATAAACTAGAAACGAATTTGGTTCCCTTCAACGGGTTTTTTATTGGTTTTTATTTTTATTCATAATATTACAGACATATAAATCAAAAGCTGAATGAAAACACACCAAAACACACCGTTTTGGTGTGAAGGTTAGGTTTTGGTTAGGTTAGTTTAGGTTTTTAACCTAAACTAACCTAACCTAAGACTGAATATGTAAGCCGAGCGCGCAACCTTTTACCAGCCTACCGATAAGCAGGTGAAGGACCAAAAGATAATCTTACTGATAACGATCACGATAAAATAACTTCCCACTTGACTACCAGTCATGTCTTAACCATTTCCATTACGTGGGAACTCAATACAAAATTGTTTAAAAATGCGGGGACATTCCAAAAAAGACCAACTGACGTATGATGTATCAGCTCACCACAATACAAGGTTTAACTAATAAAATCATTATCTTAGTTGAAAATAAGGGGCTGTATTAAAAATTTTTTAGATGTCCCCTAAAAGTACTCTTGATAAAATTTCTTTTGGTATTTTAATCATTAATTTGTTTAATTTCATGAATTATATATTTTCAGTAGTACAGGTACAGGGTGGTTGCAGGTATTTGCCGCAGGCACAGTAATATTTTATAGTTATCATAATTTCAAATGATGGCATTCATTTTCTCTTTGATGGCATTCGCCATCAAATTGAAATATCAAAGTTTCTCATTTAAATAACATTGGGATTGAATAAAGCATTTTAAACATGTAATAATCAGCTGTAAGTAAGTGTAGTTTTGGTGATTAATGAGATTCACAATATTGGATTGGTTCTATGTCATTGATTTAGAGCTAAAAGTAACATTTGTATTGTATTAAAATAAATTGCTCGATTTCGAGCAACACGTATACTAGTACATAAACATAAGAAGACTGTAAATTTGATTGATGAAATATAATTTTAATAATCTTTCTTTATTTTCAGAGTATTGCCATGATTGAATCAAATCTTCTTCCCAGCAAGAGCACGTGTTTAGAGTGCAGGTAACAAATTAAAATTCAAACTTATTTTAAGTATATGCAAATGGATGGTTTATTTGAATTTTTACTTAGGCCTACGTGCAAACATTCTATATACGTTCAACATTGATTCCAGACCATCAATGTTCACCTAAAAATTGATGGTCTGTTATAACCGTCGGAGAGAGGTATGTAAAATAGCAAATCACTGGTGGGAAAGGGTAAACAGAGGACTGGTTACCAATGAAACAGCACTACCTTTTACATTCAAACCAAGGTCGTGTTCACACGGTATGAGGCCCCGGCTAAATCGCCAAGCACATCTGCATCCAATGGCCATTTTGCACAAGCCCAAGGTAGGACTAGATATTGGAGGAAGGTTTAAGCGTGAGTCATAATTGACAGCAGACGGTCAATTAAGGCCACTGAAAGGGCCAACACCTGTGCTACCGTGACAACTGATTCTACCGTTCACAACACGTCCTACAGTTCAAGCTCTACATCATATATAGTATGTTATGTTGACAGGAAGTGTTTCAACATGGAGGAGCTGAACCCCATGTTCCTCTGGTTCTACAAGCGCGAACAGGAAGCGGCCTACCTGTCAAAGACCGACCTCCAGTTAAAGTTCTAAACAACTATAGTATGTTGTGTTGACAGGAAGTGGTTCAACTCGGAGGAGCTGAACCCCATGTTCCTGTGGTTCCACAAGCGCGACCAGGAGGCGGCCTACCGCTCACAGCCTGACCTCCAGTTCAAGTTCTACATCGCCTGTGCCACCGTCCTGTTCCTCAGTATGGCTGTGGTGCAGGCTCTCTTGGTGCCCAGGTCTGTGTAACATTTCAACTCATACTACTTTAACGTTTTCGATGTATTTGAATTACTTTACTTTTTTGCTATTACGTTTCTTAAAGCCACACACCCTCTATTCCTTACTCCTCGTCTTTCCCCACCACCTCTATTTTCATCTTCACCTTGTCATTTTTGTATTTCATAAATGTTATGGTTTTTAGTTTTGTGCCTTCTCTTTCAATAATGATGACGTTAAATTTTTTAGTAACATAATGGTTTACATATACAATGTTTAACTGTGCATTTTTATTTAACTAATGCAATATTAACACATTTTATAATTATTTAAGTGTATTTTTTCCAATTTATTGACCACCACAGTCTGGACTAGGGTAAAGAGGATCTACTTAAATCCTAATCCTTCTCGAGATTAAACAATATTACTCTCTTATATATAGAGCGTGCCGTATTCACTTTCTGTCCAAAACTGGCACAGCCAATTGATTACTTATTGACTTTACCCTTCCGTTTCCAGGGGCCTGGTCCTGTACGGGGCGTACGGCCCGGCGCTGGTGGCACTCCTGGTGTTCGTGTACGTCAGCTGGGCGGAGGGCTGCACCCCGCAGGGCTCGGACACCCCAGAGGACGCCGAGCAGGCGGGAAGGGTGGTCAGCGACAGCCGCTGGCTCCGGGTGTCCATGTTCGTCATCACGGTGCTGTTGGTGGCCGTGTGTGCTGTCATCACGCTGGTGGGTAGATGTTCTAACTACAATACTAATTAAAATTACAGACAAAACCAGCTGATTCATTTGTAAGGACCATTAATTAGTAGCCTAATTAAAGGCATCTTGGTAAAGTTTTGAAAGATTGAATAGCTTCTGACATCTCTACAGATCGAACTACCGTAGCCCTATAATCTCTCAGCTATCTTTGATGGAGCAAGACAAAAGGGCTTCAGCCAAACAAAATTGACACAATAATTATTTGTGTAACTATTCCGCAAAGCACACTAAATGAATATTTCCAAAATGAATATTCACTAAATGAATTATCCAAGTGTTTGTCACCTTTATACTACCATAGTCTTCATCCCACAACTACGGTACTTACCTGAGTTATAAACTAAAAAGAAGCTGTCAAAAGGAATTACCATATGTATGAAGTCTTTAGTTCACCTGTTGAGTGAAATATTTTACCTAATTTATGCCATTTTTAACGAACGGTAAATACCATGTCACACCATAAAAATATTGGCGTTTCGGCTGGTACCAGGATTGAAGCTCCTATTTGAAGTCCTTTATTAGATAAACTATAAGCTGATTGACGCGTGCCCATTGCTGTGTTATTACCGTCCGTATAGAGTTTAGAGTCAAGTTTAGAGGCCTTGAAGTTTTGTATAAGGAATTTATGAGCTATGCTACTTGTTTTTAAATAAAACATGGTAAAAAATAAAGTTTTAAACATACCACCATACATAAAAAAAAGGTTGGACCTACACAGTCATATATGTTGTCGTCATAGAGCCATGGATCACCAGAAGAATTTCCATACCCGATTTGCTCAATCTAATCGTCGCACAAAAATTTAACAATGGCACATTTGATCGATCGCTACAGCAAGTGTTGCCAAAATATTTTTATTAGTACACAACCTTCTCCATCTGTTTCGTTTTTCCTTTTATATAATCTTAGGCTGGAAGTCTTTAAAAATGTATAAATGAGTAGAAAAAGTAAAAAAGTGTGAGAAGGAATAACATTTTTTTAGTTATATAACCGTTGTCGTTGGCAACTGAAGGGAAATTTACTCTTTTCTTAGAACTGGTATTGTTGCAGATAGATTTTGAGCCCGATGAGCCCCAGGAAGTTCCGAGATTGGAGGTCAACACAACTTCAGACAATTTCACTGATTCCGGGATTTTAAACAACAGAAACATCTCCATTCCGGATCCAGAGGGAGATTATCTCAAATTGAACCTCAGGCAGAAAAGGCCCTACACTCTGAACGAGATTGACTCAGCGCCGGTATGTGTAAATTGAAACGCTCGAATGTGTATAGATTACAATACAGTTTTACAATTTCTTCAAATTATTCTTTTAAAAATCAAACTCATAGTGGGTAATTGTAAGAAATGAAGTTTTTTACTGAAATATTTATGATTAAACCATTTATTCTACTACTCAAACAGTTTTATCGACACAACTTGTAAATAATAGATAATCTTTCTTATGAGAATTGTGTTAAATTTTTAACAGATGTATCCATTAATATGCTGCATGTAAATTTCATCTTTTATTTTTTATGTTTCGAATCTCGTACTGAGCAGTCTTTGTCTTGAATACCTAAAGGGATCCTTAAATAATTGATACATGGATTATCAGGGATAAGATCGTTCTTTTTTAGTTGGGTGTGCAACTTACAGATATATTCCCACTAGAAGATAAACATTGAAGGTGAAGAGGTGAGGATACATAATTATAATCTGTACATCCCTCGATGGAAAGTGGCTGAATTTGTGTTTTGTTTCAGGCGTACCTGTACAGTTCTGCCATCACTCTAGCCACCGTCTCTGTGTTCCTGAGGGTTGGATTTCTTCTAAAACTCGGCCTCATGTTGGCCTCTTCCGTTTTTCATCTCGTCCTTTACACTTCGGACTCTCTTTTCGACTTGTATGACTTTTTCCACACGGACAGGTACTAACATTTTTTCAACCAATAGCCATTAAATGTTAGTTATTTTTAAACATCCCAAACGCCTTTGCTGTTGGGCTTTTACAATACTACCTACCAGTCATTCTGATCCATGAAGATGTTAGCTGTGCGTTTATGGGTATCTTAAGTCCAGATGAATAAACGGTGGAAAGGCACCTTGAAGTTTCTCAGAATCCAAATCAGTAGAATCTGAAATCATCAACTCATAGGTCTTAAAAGTTAAGCCAAAATAAAGACAAATTAATTGTTTGTTATTCATATGATGACATTTATTTATTGCCAAACACATTTTTTTATTTTAATATTATTTATGATTATTTCATTTTTGATCCACCAAGTGGATTGATTAAAGATATATTTTAACACTTGTTCACAGCCTTGTGGGTTTGCCAATCCAGTTCAAACTGTGGTTCCCGATGATCGTCCTGGTGATCCTGCTTCACATCCTGGACAGGCAGATAGAGTTCACCTCCAGAACTGACTTCCTCTGGAAAGCAAAACTGAAGGTGGAACAAGAGGAGGTGAGATATTCGAATAATACAATCATGAAGAATATTCGATTGTGATAGTCTCTTGCGATATTTTTATTGGTCCATATCTAGGAATATAACTTTTCATCACTCCGTATACGAAAGTGACAACTTGCCGTACAGCTGAGACCTTGGAAAGTAGTCATTTCCCAAACTGTCACCATCAGCTGATTTTACTGACCTGTACAAAACATTACTTTCCGTCCAAGGTAAACAAACTTTTCCGTACAGCAACAATCAGCTGGGTTTAAAACAAATTAAATTTTGAATTCCAGCTTTGTTTACTTTGTCCAATGGCGAAGAATTTACGAAGAATTTACTCCTTTAAAACTTCCACATTTATTAATAATTGCGTCGTGATGAAAAGTATCGTTCACAACTCGTCCGGAAAGCCCATTTCCAGGCTCGATAGTGTTTTCCACGCTCGGCTTCGCCTCGCGCGTAAAACACTATCTCGCCCAGAAATGGGTCACTTTCCGGACTAGTGGTGAAATATACTATTTCTTCCTAGGAAAATTATTTTTGTCATTACTTTACTTTTAACAAACTTAAAATTGAATATTTAACAGTGTACTTCGTATTAACTTTACGACTTACGACTATAGTAAGTTTAATTACTGTATTTACACTTGCAGGTCGAAACGATGCGAGGTATAAACAAGATATTGCTGGAGAACATTCTTCCTGCTCACGTGGCCGAACACTTCCTGGCTACACGGGGGACCCAGGTCAGGACGATAGCTGTTTGCATGGATTAGAACGTTATTTCACGTTAGTGTACATAGTCAATGGTTATATCGAGGGTCGATCTTTATATCCCTTTAGAGAGTTTCGGTCAATTTCAAAGGTTTTGTCTACGTAACACCTCAATAAAAAACCATTATTATTTTTCAAAGTTTTACACAGTCATCTTCTTTTGCTTTTCATTTTATAAACATTCACAATACTTTTTTCCGCCAGAAGGTGCGTGCTTGTATTCTTTCCCCACCCAAAATTTTCATCTGACGGAAATTTGGAATGCGATTTGTACACTCATATATGAAATTACCTTGTTTTAGTTGTTGTTGTTATTGGTGAATAAGGAGACCCCGGCCAAACCGTTAAGCACGTCTGCCTCTAATGGGCATTTTGTTCAAGCCCCTGAAGAATGGGATATTGAAGGAATAGAAAGTGTGAGAGACGAGACTTCAGACGGCCGATTGACTATTCAGAAGGAAAACCCCCGTGTACTGTGACAACGGTCCGCTCTGCCCTTTAAAGGGTCAACCTACCGACTGTTCACTCATGTTCCAGCTAGGGATTTCTATGCCTACATTCCTCACCCCCCGCTGTTTTGAACATGAATATTTCCCAACTAGGGGTTTCCATGCCTGATACATTCCTCACCCCCTGCTGTCCTGAACATGAATGGATTATGAAGGAAGGGAAATTGTCATAGTGGACAGCCAAAAGACTTACCACAGTGTTATGACAAATTCGTTTGCTGTACCCAATGTCAACTTCGCAACTAGTATAAATCAGTTTTAAAGTTGTCCTTGGACTTGAAATTTCCTTATAATACGATTACAATTAAGTTATAAGCCCCGTTATAGACTACTATCCTGCTACGATAGTATGTTTTTTTTTCAGGAGTTGTACCACGAGCGGTATAGCTGCATTGCAGTCATGTTCGCGTCGATACCAAATTATAAGGAGTTCTATGACGAGAACGACGTCAACAAGCAGGGCCTAGAGTGCCTCAGGCTGCTCAACGAGATCATCTGTGACTTTGACAAGGTATGTGTATACAGTATATGACAAGTGTAAGGTACGATATGTGGGTCATAGGGTGACAAATGCTATACCAGTAGTTCATGAGTTCATAAATTTAATTAGGAAGAGTACTTGTGTAACTATAAGCCAACAGTAGTTTGCAGCCTGAAATCAAAGTTTTAACCAATATTGTTATTTTTTATATTACATAACTTACCTATAAAAAGTAGGGGAACATCCCACTTGACAAAATTAGTTTTTTTCACAATTTAGTCAAAGAAGATTTTAATCTGACTTGTAGTTTAATGTCTCAGTAGAGATTGATTATAGAGGCGTTTTATATAATCTAAATCTGTGTTCCATATTTCATTAATTAACTGAATTGAAATAATTATAAAGCAGTTCCGGCTCTTTTAGACATTTTGTTTATTTTTATATATTCTTGGTTTTATACTATTGAGTCTTACTAAATATCAACATACTGCATATTTATTTAAAAAGATAAAATTGTACTCCACAATTTTAGCCCATGGATTGGTTTGACTTAATAAATAAAACAAAACTTACATGCACAATTTTTTTATTGTAAATTTAAAAAGACATCGATGTTTCTGCAATTTTGAGTTTTGGATTCTCCTTCCGTATAGTCCGATTGTATTTATCAGTGGATAATCATCCGTTTTATGTTCCGGGCAAAATATGATATGTTTTCAGTATCTTGACCTTGTTATCCATGTCTTGAGCAGGGCCCCTCATAACACGTGATCAATGTATCTTGTTGGTTTTCATCAATGTCCAGGGTGGGGCCCCGAATAGCACGTAATCAATGTATCTTGTTGGTTTTCATCAATGTCCTGGGCGGGGCCCCTCATAGCACGTGATCAATATATCTTGTTGGTTTTCATCAATGTCCAGGGTGGGGCCCCTCATAGCACGTGATCAATGTATCTTGTTGGTTTTCATCAATGTTCAGGGTGGGGCCCCTCATAGCACGTGATCAATGTATCTTGTTGGTTTTCATCAATGTCCAGGGTGGGGCCCCTCATAGCACGTGATCAATGTATCTTGTTGGTTTTCATCAATGTCCAGGGTGGAGCCCATCATAGCACGTAATCAATGTATCTTGTTGGTTTACATCAATGTCCAGGGTGGGGCCCCTCATAGCACGTGATCAATGTATCTTGTTGGTTTTCATCAATGTCCAGGGCGGGGCCCCTCATAGCACGTGATCAATGTATCTTGTTGGTTTTCATCAATGTCCAGGGCGGGGCCCCTCATAGCACGTGATCAATATATCTTGTTGGTTTTCATCAATGTCCAGGGCGGGGCCCCTCATAGCACGTGATCAATGTATCTTGTTGGTTTTCATCAATGTCCTGGGTGGGGCCCCTCATAGCACGTGATCAATGTATCTTGTTGGTTTTCATCAATGTCCTGGGTGGGGCCCCTCATAGCACGTGATCAATGTATCTTGTTGGTTTTCATCAATGTCCTGGACGGGGCCCCTCATAGCACGTGGTTAATGTATCTTGTTGGTTTCCATCAATGTCCTTTGCGGGGCCCCTCATAGCACGTGTTATGTTCTCTTGTTTTCATTCTTTAAATTAGACTTAAAATTTTTTGACTGTATTCTATCATGGTCCTAAAAGTACTGATTTAATTTTAGTTAATCACCATAGAAACCTATTCCTTGTTGTAAAAATTTTATACAAAAGTTATGCCATTAAAAAAAAAATTTCTTAGTCTGATTTTATTCCTCTGTCCCACTGGCAATGAACTTTCCTATTAAGTTGTTATGATGTTAAACTAAAAAAAATGTTTCATAGATAAAATAATAAAAATTCGTCTTACACTGCAATTGAAAGAGACGCAATTCCTGTCTTGATTCAAGTTTCCTTGCTATCTGGATTATACATCATTTTACTTTAATTTTAAAAACTCTTTTTATAAATGTATATTCTGCAGACTTTACTAATCTGGTTAATAAAGGCAACTTTTACAAGAAATTATTTTTACTCACGAATAATGTTACATTTATCACCGATAATCTACTATATATTTGTCAAATACCACTGACTCACGTATCAACGCACAGCCTAAACTACTAGACCTAGAACCTTTAAATTTTGTATGGACGTTCCTTTTAGGGTGTAGGCATCCACTAAGAAACGGTTTTTGAAAATTCCTTCAGGGCTCCGCCCCACACGTCTTCAAAGTTACCATGTTATTCTTATGGAAGCAACATTTTTGTATTGGAACATATGATTACATTAAGGAATATTAATTTTGTAAACAGCTGTTCTGATTCAAATTATTGAGGAGAGATTGGTAATAAGAAACTAAAGGATAGTTGCGGCGAGTGAGCTTAGCGACCAAGCTAAACCTGACGGGGAGTGATTACTGACTGACTCATCACGAAATCTCAGGAACTACCAAACGTATTTACTTGAAACATTAAACACAGGTTCGTCTTGCCTCTTAGGTGCTCACTAAGAAATGATTTAACAAAATTCCTTCAGGGCTCCGCCCCACAGGCCTTCGAAATTTTAATATAACGCTATCCGCATGGCCAATTTTAAATACGAATTAGGAAACCTGCACGGTTGAAATTTGGAGTGATCTCTTTTTTCTGAGGTGCTCAAAAAAGTGCTTTAAACATCCCTTTTAGGGCTCCGCCCCACAGGACTTCAGAATTACTTTAGGGCCTCCGGGGTCGATATTTGACATGGACGTTTCTCTTTGCTCATGGGTGCTCACTAAAAAACGGTTTTCGAATACAGTTTTCGAAGTTCTTTAGGACTCCGCCCTACAGGACTTTAAATTACTTAAGGGCTTCCGGGGTCATTATTTGACATGGACGTTTCTCTTTGCTCATGGGTGCTAAGAAAACGGTTTTGCAAACACAGTTTTCGAAGTTCTTTAGGGCTCCGCCAAACAGGACTTCAAAATTACTTTTGGGCCTCCGGTGTCGATATTTAACATGGACGTTTCTCTTTGCTCACGGGTGCTCGCTCACTAAGAAACAGTTTTTCAAATACAGTTAGGGCTCCACCCCACAGGACTTCAAAATTACTGTTGGGCCTCCGGGGTTTAAATTTGAATCGGACGTTCCTCTTTGCTCATAGTTACTTACTAAGAAATAATTTAAAAAAATTTCGTTTAGGGCTCCACCCCATAGAACCTCAATATTACCATGGATTCTAGGGGGTATAAATTTAACGTGGATGTTCCGTTTTGCTAACAGGTGCTCACTACGAAATGGTTTTGTAAATATAGTTTTTGTAGTTCTTTAGGGCTCCACCTCACCTGACTTCAAAATTAATCAAGGGCCGACGTGTTTTAAATTTGACATGGACGTTCCTTTTTGTTCATAGGTGATCAATAAGAAACAATTTTGCAATTTTTTTTAGGGCTCCTCCCCACAAATTCTCAAATCTACTATAGATCCTACGGGTTGAAATTTAACGTAAAGGTTCCGGTTTGCTAATAGGTGTTCACTAAGAAACAGTTTTGCAAAAGTACTGTTTAATGCTCTTTAGGGCTCCGACCCACATGTCTTCAATATGACTGTAGAGCCTACGGGGTTGAAATTTGACATGGTCGTTCCTATTTGCTCATAGGTTAGGGCCTTTTCTATTTAAGAAACGTTTTCTCTCTAAGAACAGGTTTTGCGAAATTCCTTCAGAGCTCCACTCACACTACTTCATTGTTCCAATGTCATTCTCAAGGAAGTAGATTTCGTTGCTCTTCAAAACGATTGTATTACCTATAAAATAAATTCAATCACGGGCGAAGCCGTGACGGGCAACAGCTAGTTTTGTATATTTAATTAAATTTAAAGAAAATTTAATTCTTTACTGATTCAAATTTAAATATTTAATTATGCAAAGTATAAAAAAATATTTATTTAAAGGACTATTTGTTATTTATGATTTTATTATATTTTTCGCCAATATTTTTAGGGATTGCATAACCTCCTTTTACGAAAAAATGAAACATTTTCATACAATGTATTTAAGAAATAACCTGTTACTACATCTTAGATCGTGTTATTTTTGTTTCACCAGCTACTGCTGAAGCCGAAGTTCAGCAGCATTGAGAAGATCAAGACGATAGGCAGCACCTACATGCTGGCGTCGGGGCTGCGGCCGGGGAAGGAGACCGAAGGAGGGGTGAGTGACACTTGAAATAGTAAGGGTCAAATGAATTAATAAATTAGCTATTTAATGAATAAATTAGCTACAACAACAGTACAGTATTTAATTTACAAGTTCATTTTCATGTCACCTTTTTACCGTATGAACCATCTCAAAGTAAATTGTTTTCAAGGTAGAAGGGAAGTGTTGAAAGTGGGTAAACCTTTCTAAAGAAAGTGAGTAGTGTTTTAGTACTAACTTTAATCAGTTCATAGAGTAAAGATATTTACAAACTTTATTTGAATATTTTTTTAAATCATAGTTTCATTACAAAATTGTCTATGTCATATTTAATTGTTTGACTTTATTCAAACAGAAGAAATTAATAACTCTAACTTGTACCTTTAATAAAACTATCTTTAATTTGAACAACAATTTTGAATTAAAGAATAGTACTCATTTTTAAGTATACAGTATTATCCTATTCTATCTTGATCAATTTAAAATTATAGATTGTAAGTTTCCACCGAATTATTTAGGTCACATAATTCAGGTTCTACAGTATATCCCATTTCAAATAATAATAAATGATATTTGTTACATGCTGACAAAGGACTCCAAAAAGGTAAAAGTTGTATAATAGATTTGTTAGTTTGTTTTATGTTTAATTTGTATTAAAAACTATATGTTTTATTAGGTATGGTAACATTCAATTATGTAAAAAAATTGTCAACCGCACTTTATTATTTCCTTTGGTAGTTTAAAAATAATAGCTAAACTTTTTACCTGACTGCAGATTATACTTATTCAAATGTGACGTGTTGTATGTTGTACAAAATAATGAAGGAATAAACTAGAACTGCCCGACCAATCTACGGAATATTTTTTTGACATAGTATTTTCAATTCATGAGGGATAAACAGGATTTTAAAAATATATCCTATCCTTGTAAGAGTCAGTTGTTCATGTAAACTGAAATTCAAGAAGGGCCTCGTAACAGATAGGATGATTTACTAATAGTACATATTAGTAGTAGGTTAAGTTAACTGACATTACTTATAGTATGCAAGGCTTAATTGTGTTGAGTTTGTATGATATACTCCATGGAGCTGGGGCATATGACACACATAACAAGAGTTTTTTTAAGGAATATTAGCAATCAAAAAATAAAACTGTTTGTTTTTTTCAACTAACATTCAAAAACTGTGTTTATAATTAAGTAACAATATTCCAATAGTATTTTACTTTAAATGATATACCGTAAAAAAATTCTTAGTTTATACTTTTTATGAATTTAACCAATCATTCTTCAGAGTACACCTCCTTCATTTTGTCACACACTTTTCACTTTAAATACATTTTTTCTTGCTTTTAAAACTCAAAGCAATAATGACAACATAAGACAACAGAAGCGTAATGAACAATAGCCAAGAGACTATTGCCCAAGGCAATTCTAGCAATCAAAATAGATTTCAGTTTTGATAGAGTTCAACCTTATTATTTTGAAAGCTAAACAGCAGTGGTGCCTGGCGGTTGCAGGACGAGACCCGGCGGACGGAGCACAACGTGGTGGTCCTGGTGGAGTTTGCGGTCGCTCTCATGACCATCCTGGACCAGATCAACCGCGAGTCCTTCCAGAGGTTCAAGCTCAGGATGGGTCAGTTCCAACAAATCTGTATCCATAGTTGTAAAGGGACTATTTGGTGGCCGTCTGCTATTTCAACGCAAAAAACTTGACCAAAATAGCTGAAATTTTGTCCAAAGCTCGGTATGTGTCGAGGTCTCTTTTTCTGTTTTGAAATACCAACAGGGCTCTGAAGGAAAGCGAAAGTTTAATCCTGGATATCAGATTATTGATACTTACAGCCTGAAGCAATCTTCGTTTTTTGGTTTGTGACGCGTTTCGCCGTTTACGGCATCCTCAGACTTCACAAACACACTTGAACTAATAGTACATTACACACACATAAATATCACCTTGCGGATCGTTAAGTTTATTTAAAATAGACATTGAATTACACACGCACAAATAAAGAATTCGGGGAGCTCCCATTACAGCCACACGGTAGAGGTTCGTGCACGGACTGGCTTGTTATCAGCAGATGATTATTTCTCCAGTGTTTGACTCAAGGTCAATGAACAGCTGATATGTCCCCCAAACCATGTAATGTAGGATGCTTTGTTTTCATAAAAATAGAAGTTCTGTTAAAAATAGGGTTTGATCTTGGTCCAATTCTCTCATTTAAAATCATACTATTGTTGTTTTTGTGTTCCTTATAAATTTCCAATTCCTCAAGGCGCAATAATCGTTGTCCTTTTCTGGCGTGATGTAATATTGTCATATTACTCTCTATATCTGTATATGAATGATTATAGGCTACTAAATGTTCAGCAAATTTTGAACCTCTTTCGGGATGTTTGATAGCTGAGATATGATCTTTAAACCTTACTTTAAATGATCTGGAGGTTTGGCCTATATAAAACTGGTTACATTCATTACAATCTAATCTATAAACACCAGAGTGAGAAAAACTGTCCTTTTTAGTAGATTTAGGCTGTAATCTATTTACAAATTTATTGTTTGCTTTAAATGCTATGTTTATATCATGTTTTTTGAAAGTTTTGGTGGGGGCATTGTCCATTTTGTTGTGATATTCAACAGATGAGAATCTACGTTTAGCAACTGGTTCTTTGTCAATTTTATTTAATTTTGATTTGATGGTGGAATGGAGTTTGTTGATATCAGCTTGTTTGTATCCATTTTTGTTAGCGATAAATTTTATGGTTTGCAGTTCTTTATTATAATTACATTTTTGCATTGGGATATTTTCGAGGCGATATAACATGGATCTGAATGCAGCGAGTTTCTGTTGGCGGGGGTGATTGGAAGTTGTGTGTAATACCATGTCAGTGTGGGTGGGCTTCCTGTATATGGAGAACTGATGTGCGTTATTTACATTTTTTATCGTTAAGTCTAGGTAATTTAACGATTTATTGTTTTCTACTTCTGATGTGAACTTGATTTTGGGGTGGTAGGAGTTGATATGATTGAGAAATAAATCTATTTGTCTGACATTCCCATTATAAAGAGCCAAAACATCATCGACGTACCTGTGCCAGTATAAGACTTTCTTTGAATGGGTGTTATCGGCATTTAGGATCTTATTTTCAAGGTGATTTAAATAAATATTAGCTATGGTTCCAGAGAGGGGCGAGCCCATTGCCACGCCATCATTTTGGCTGTAAAATTTATCCTTGTATTGAAAATAATTCTGTTTTAGTATGGTTTCTGTTATCAGCATGATTTCATTAATCTTATCATTTGTCAGTTCCACATTATTGTGCAGTTCTAATGATAATACCTTTAGTGCATCATTTATAGGAATGTTTGTGTACAGGTCCTTAACAATGTTTAATCCTGGAGTTGAACGAATGGAATGAACAAGTTATTTGTTATGGTTTTCTCATTGGTGAGAACGAGCTAATCTTGAAGGCAATAACAGTGATCGAGCTCGAAACAATTAAAATATTTTATCTTCATCCTCTTGTCTTCTACTTCAACGGTAGTTGTGAATTCTATTATTTGTGTTATTTTTTTATGGAACTGTATTAATATGACCTAAATATTTGAAAGATTGTGTGAAATTATTCTCCTCCTAATATGAAAACAAAGATTTGTTTTGTTTTAGTGTTTAAACCATATGAAAATCAAGTATACGGGATGAAAACAATTTATTTTGACGCATCAACTTATTGTGATATTTTAAAGAGCCGTTTGTACAACACACAATAAAAATGCCTTTCGCTTAGATAAGGGGGAAAATGGTAACATTGTAATGATTGCAGGGTTGAACCACGGGCCGGTGATCGCCGGCGTGGTGGGCGCGCAGAAGCCCCAGTACGACATCTGGGGCAACACCGTGAACGTGGCCTCTCGCATGGACAGCTGCGGCCTCATGGGCAAACTGCAGGTAAAGACTGGGGTTAGACTGCTCCCCGTCAAAAAAAAAAAAAAAAAAAAAAAAAAAAACGTGACGTAAAAAATGTCACTCGCTTAAATACACAAAAAAATGAAATAAACAAAAAAACCATAGTGGAGGTTCTCGGTGGTTACTTAAGGTGACGTGTTGAGGAGCCATTTCGCACAAAAGACAACTCTTGCGCGAGTGCATTATAGTTAAGGCAATCTTTTTCAGTCAAACCTTCCTGGCGTATTCTTGTTGAAAACCTGAAAAAGAGAAAATGCAGTCACAAAATTTGTGTTTCTATTATTTGTGACTGCTTTTTCTGTGTTCAGGTTTGGTTATGGAATTTCCAGGTTCGCCTGGTGTGTTTTTAACTAACTCTGTTATGCTCTACGCATCTCTTCCGCCTGAATACAGGGTCAAATTCCAGATCTCGAAACGTCGTGAATTTGTTTTTACTAATCAGTGACTAAAATGTCCGCAATAATTCACTAAACAAACAAACTCACCATCACCAACAATGAACTTTGAACTCTAAGTTATGTTTTAACCTTGTGGTTATGTTTTCATCCCTAAAGAAATCTTTTCATTGTTTAACTTAAATTTCTCGTGAGGCTATAATGTTTCCTTGATGTTTGTACAGGTGACCGAGGACACAGCGAAGATCCTGATGGGGGCGGGGTACCAGTGCGACTGCCGGGGACCTACTTACGTCAAGGGCAAGGGGACTCTGGTCACCTACTTCGTCAGAACTCAGTTCGACGAGAAGTGAGGTGTTGATCAATGTGTCACTTGAGAGATGAAAGAAGCAAAACGCTAACAGACTGGTGGTCGAAACGGGTTGTGGTAAAAGCCAAATAGAATTCGGCCTCAGATCAACTTACAAAATTTTGCACTAATCATTTGGAAGGATGCGTTGAACTACCAGATGTATTATCAGCTATTTTTGCCAGATAATAATTGGCTATGCTACAGTGTGAATTGCATGCTATTGCATGGTGAAACGTGAGATATGAATTTCAGACTACTTGAAACTAAATTTGCCACGGGTTTGACTGAATCAAGAACCATTTAAAAACTGTAAGACCCCAGTCAGAATTACAGTAGCCTATTCCTCTTCGCGGTTGTGTATTCTTTCATTTTATTAGTATCACAGACAAGTTATTTTATGCAGTGAAATTTAAGTCACATATCGAAAACAATGTTGTTATGTAACAAAACGTGGGTTAAAACAGTTTACCGCATCTAAAAAAGTTTGGGTGCGTATGAAAAGAGAGGCAAATAACAACATTCGTTTTAAAATATTGTATATACCGTACGTTTAAAGACCAATTGTATATTGTGATATAAATGTATCTAGACTCTCTTTTCTTGCCAAAGCACATAAAAAATACCATAAAAGTACATACTGCAACCAGAACACGTTTGAAACACATAATGATTTTATGTAAGACGACTAAGAAAGGAGTTTTAAATATTAGGTAAGGTACAGTTTTCTTTTAATTGGGAAAATGCTTACACAGTTCAACAACTTAGTGAGTGCTACTGAACTTCAATAACTTCAATGAAGTTATGAAAATGGAGTGAAATATTTTTACTTTTAAACCGATAGAACCATCGCATCGGTTCATACCTATAACACGTTTAAATGTCAGTTGATAGAATGTTGTTCATTGGTTTTGATACTTGTTTCAATTGTATTAAAATCTGATGAACTATTTTGATCTCTATATGTACAGTAAAATTGTTAACTGGGTTAAACTAGTTATGACCACATTTGTAGCTATCATGTTTTAGCTTTAATTGTTTTGTAAGAGAGATATTGCTAATTTTATTAGTCAATTAACTAGTCATTATTTATTTACGTTTTTTGTGATATAATACTATTGTAAATATACTAAACCCGAATTTTATAAAATACGGTAAAGTAACATAACGAATTATGTAGAGAGCTAGAAGTATTTTTATTGTAGTTTAGAATCCTTATTATTTTTTATACTACTTAGATATATAAACTGTTAGAGATAAAGAGTACATCAATCTATTTTGAGATCAATTTAAACATTTTAGTGTATTTATTGTATTTTTTATCATTGAAACTGTTTTTAATTAGTTTCAAACCATGTAAATAAATAATTTTAAAAATTGATATTTTAATCACATTTATGTTTCATCCTTATCTCTCGTAGTCTTAAACGTAAATGGGCATACAGTATGTTATAACACAAATTGTAAGGACAACATTATTTTGAAAGTGGGGGGGACCTTTTCTACCAACTATAATCACAATTAAAATTTATAAAATAATAACACAGTCATTGCAAAAAACTATCGTACCATTATTGTTTAAAGAAATTTCAAATTGTTTACAATTGTTTACTGAAGTGTTTAAGGCCCACCATAACTACATAAATGGTGGCACGCAATCCTGATTTATCCTATCTAAAAACGATACCAACTGCTTCTTTCAGCCCTTGCAATAAAAAGGTGATGATGACAGTTCGACAGACTTGCACGAGTGTTTTTGACTGGGAATTGAAACAAGAAAATGAAGGAGCAACGCCATGGTGACGCTCATTGTTTTATTTTTAGCATATGCTATTCTTACTACTTTGAGTTAGAACCACTGAGCAGTTCAGCGGTTAGTAAACCACCTATCCAGGAAATGGGTTATTACAATAATTGATAAGGTAACAAACAATCTCAAGATGTGGTTTTGCTTAAATACACTTATAAGTCAAACACACGTCTGCGTTTGTGACTCGTTAAGTGCAGTTAGACATATCCATAGGAAACTTTAAATGAGGCAACTTACTTTTGATACCTTTTTGTACCTATTAAATGTTTTTCAATTGTTTATATTGTCTCTAAAGGATTTTGTATTGTTTACGTTTCACAGTTTGACTAGGTTGGAGTTAAGTGTTCATAATTGTTATATTAACACAATTTTGGTCTCGCCACATTCACAATAACTTTTTATTAATATATTAAGGCAAGTTAATTTTTATTACTTCACACTTTATTAATATAAGTTTGATATTTTCGTTTCGATTCAATTCTCATTTAGAAGTTTCCCAATTTTTCCAATATCAATCGCCCGATGTTTTAAAGAGGGAAACTCTTAATACATTTTTATAATCATTGTTGACGCAGCTTACTTTAAGCTGAGGAGAGCACGCATGTTCCAGTGCTGACAGTCGCCCCACTCGGTCTCCCAGTCCCAGCATGCGTTTCCATTTCCCATTTCCCTGTGTATTGTCTCCCACGGAGCGGGATGATGATGATTTTCGGCAGCTCCAATCCCCAGCCGCCGCCGGCGCTCCGACTTCCATACACAGAATGAAAAAGTTCATATTCAACAGTTGACGGACGGCTTTTCATTTTACATATTTCTCAAATGAATAACTAACAACAATTTTTCATTTTTTTATACTATGTTAGTAAATATTAAAATATTATAATTGTAAATTATTGCATTTTTCAGAGCAGCTTACTTTGTATATTTTTACGTGTTTGTAGATATTTTTAAGTAAAGTTAGTGATACTCTAATACATCCCATAATTTTAAGGCCTTGCAGATTCTATCCTCAAAGGTTAAGTTGTTATAACTGGTTTCTATTCATAATTTTGTGTTTGATAACATCCTTTAATAATTAATTAATATTTATGTGTTACTTACCCTAAACTAGCAGCTCATTAATTATTTGCTTTAAAGATAATTTTGATCCAAAACTCTTATAGCAGTAGGGCATTAGATATGTAGGAAAAGTATTATCTCTTTATAATAGACCGACACTCTAGACTCTAGGCGTATTGAGGTGAATATTATAATGCGTGAATGAATTAATACAAGTTTAGTAATGTCCAAGTTTACTAAATAAATTGTGATGGTTTTTATTTCTTGTGTATCTTTTCCACTGACAAAGACTAGCTGATTCATTTGGGAGGTTCATTAATAGCCGATTAAACAAAGGAAGGGTAGGCCCAAATCTTGTAAATAAAAAGATTAAAACCTATCTCTGTATCAAACTGGCTATCTGGTTAACTAGGTATCTAAAACCAACCTATAACGAAATGACTAGATCTTGGGCTCAGCTATCTTCTCTCTCCGCCTTTTTGCCATTAGTATACAACAATGACTATTTAAAATTGTTTCCCATTTACAGAAGATTTCCTTTTATATGTTTGGGAATATATATAATTATTTTAATTACAGTACTATTTTATTGTCTTTTTTTTAAATGTAGTATGTTTGATGTTTTTTTCGGTTTGCTATAGTATGTGGGCGCTATAGTATATGGTGGATTATGGGCATGTAGAGTTTAGTAAAATTACCGTTAGGTTTAAAAATTGTTGGAATCTGCGTGACTGATTGATATTAACTGATTCCTGGCTGATTGCGAGATATTGCATGTACTAACAAGGGCCTTGACTTATATTAATTCAGGAATCTCATTGAAATAAATTCATATTGTTACAAATAATTTGGGTTCTCCAATTGATTTTTTTGTAACATATCACTAAATTTGTATTGAACTTAGACAGTAGAATTATATAAACTAGGATTTGTCTAGTGGCCAAAATTTGACAAAAAATTCACTTAGTCTAAATTAATTTTAAAAAATTTTTTGCTTAAACGCATATAACAGTTTATGTTTTGCTCTATTAAAATAGATGACTAATGATTAAATTACCCTTCTTCCATATGATTACCATTGAAACGATTGAAAATCTGTAGGGCGTAGCCCTATTAGGCTATTCAAGAAATAATTATTATATTATGAGCTACACTTTCAGATCAGTGGTCAAACTAGATAGATTACTTAAGAAGTTATTAGTGTAACTTCGAAGTGAAGTTTTAATGGACGAAACTCGGTTTAAATGTCAAAAAGTGGATGGAGCACTTTTACTTGTCCATCCTTCTAAATAATATGAAACATCGTCAGACTGATTCACAGACTATTATTGAAAGAGGCTCACGAAGTAACCTGTAGTAATTATTTTTATTTATTTCTTTATTTAGGTTAGACACCTGTTATAGAAAAAAAAGATTGAAACATCTAGCATCCAGAATGAAAAATATCAATTTAAAATTGCCTTTTTAAATAGTTTAATTTTTAATTTGTAATTTTAACTACTCTCGATCAATATTAATCATAAATATTTCGTAAGTGTAGGCCTAAATAGGACACAACATATCTTCTTTGCGTTAATTATTGGGTATTCATAACTTAAGTGGATCAAATTGTATGTCACACTAAAGGCTTAATGTTGATGTAGTCTCATACATTGTGATTTTTTTGCTCAAGGAACTCACTCTATGGCTTTCAACTGTTTTAAAGATTTTAGAATCAATAAATATGGGTATGTGTGAATTGTTTTAAACTAAATTGTTGTAAATATGATCCAAACATAGATATACCACAAGCCCCTATAGTTTGTAATTTCCCCATTTAATTACAGTACCTTGGGACCAAGCATTTGCGCGGTAAACTTAAATCATTCTTTGTAGTCATAGTAATATCAGTCACAGACTGTACACTAAGATACCTAGCCTAAAGGCTTTCTTCTTCCAAAACGAGCTCGTTCACTTCGCTCACTCGCCTTTCAGGGTCTTTTAGTGTAGTACAAAAGGGTACTGCACTCTGACATGAGTTTGTGTGGACTGTAACGTGTTGTAGATTTTACCCCTACGGTTAACAAGTGGTTACATCATTGTTGCTAATTCTTTTGTTCTTAAAATTAATTGCAATTTAAAATTGCTTATTTGTTTTACTTTTTCTTTACATTTATTTAACTTAATACTTATAATCAAAAGTATAAAATACTAATTGAATACAGGTTACTTTACCTCCGTCCTTTGTCAGCTTTTGTGTTAATCCTACAGGACTACCACGGTTTCAGAACTACCGTTCCATCATCAGGTCAGATTTCAAGACAATAAAAAAGTTCAACATGTCTGTCGTCACTGAGTTCACCCAACTGAGTCGGCGATCACCTACCGGCCGGTACAAGTTGAACAGTGCGCAAAAATGTATGTCCGTTCGTGTCATGTTTCTCGTGTGTGTGTGTGTGTGTGTGTGTGTGTGTGTGTGTGTGTGTGTGTGTGTGTGTGTGTGTGTGTGTGTGTGTGACTGTCTCAATGTAATTTTTTAATGTGTGACGACAGACATGTTGAACTTTTTTATTGTCTTTAAATCTGACCTGATGATGGAACGGTAGTTCTGAAACCGCGGTAGTCCTGTAGGATTAACACAAAAGCTGACAAAGGACGGAGGTAAAGTAACCTGTATTCAATTTGTCTAATCAGCTTTGGAGGCTATTTAACATGAACAAATAAAATACTAATTCAAAAATTATAAATTATCCTTATTATACTATCACTTTTAGTGATTCAGTTACTGGCTACAATTGAAAAACCACGACATGATTTTACTAGAGCACGTGGTTCATGCTTTGAAAGTTGAATCAGAATTTCGCAGCAACTCTTTTGTTTTAGTTTTAACCCCCCTAAAACCAATATATTAAAATTTCAATTTAAGATTATAACGAAATAAGATCTGCCCTGGTGATCTGCCCTGGCATAGAGACCTTTATACATATTACTGTTGCCCTAGAACTATAAGCTAAGTATTTACAAAGATTGAGGGAAACCGTAAAAAATAACCTTACTTAAATTAGAATATAGGTTTGGTAAAACATTGGTATAAGGAAACTATTCAATTTTCAATTGTAACACATGTAAAGATTAAAACACATTACTCAATCAAGAGCGTCTTTTTATTTATACCAAAAAGGTTATTTTAAACCTTGGGGGGAAACATTGGTTAACTTACTGCATTAGTAAAGCGTAAACAGTAAAATGCATACGATGACGTAGTATCCACACTAAATAACTTGATTTCGAACAAAGTTAACAATAGTATTATAAATTTTGTAACTATGTCAACTAATAAATATTCTCAAAACAGTATCCTAAGCATGGACTGAAAAATACGTAGAATTGATTGATAATGTGTGATTGTAATGGGATTTTCCAAACTGCAATTTTAAACTTCACCACACAATTGAGAGCCCACCACGTGTGTTTTAATACCAACCCAACTCCAACTCCAGTGACAACGGTGCCGATTGTGAAGTTTGTATCGACCAACACGTACTCTGGAAGTTTAAATATGTTTCAACCACTCCAACTGTGTAAAACTCGGACAATAGAAATTTCTCGATCGAACAATTATTTTAAAACATTTAATTTTGTTAAAATTAAAACTTAAGTAAAAGTTTGAAACCCATGGTATGAGTCCAGTAATAGTTCAATATTTATTTGTATCAATTATCGTTTGATTATAAAACATCCTTAAAAAGCAAATTAATTTTTTATCCCTTTCTCATCTTCGTTGGTTTTCGGATTAGAAGCCATCTTACTAATTTTAACTCTTCATTACAAAACTTTCTGTGATATCAGTAACCGTCCCCATACAGTAAAAATTAGTTAATCTATTTATAACTAGTGTACTTATTGCTCGAAATCTAGCAATTAAATTGGATACAATACACTAAAGTTACATTTAGCTCTAAAATCAATGACTTCCGGCCAATCCAATATTGTGAATATCAGTAGTGACAAAAACTACACTTATTTACAGCTCTACATTAAAAGGTGTTTGAAATGCTTAACACAATCCTAATGTTATTCTAATGGGAAAATTTCAAATTTAATTTTTGGATAGCAACCATATTTTAAGTCCGGTTGAAAATTCTTTTTGCTGAAGCAACTACACACCAAGCCCTATCAACAACATAGAAAAAATTAAAATCGGATGAGAATTGTAGAAGTTTTCTTAAAAAAAACCTTAACGAATTAAATAAGTGTAGAGTTCCAAAAGGATCTTAGTTAAGTTTGAAATTACTTATGAATTGACTTAACCCCGATACAGACATCAAAGAGCTCCAGTGAAGCTACGTGTACTTGAGGAGGCTTTGTAACTTGATTCCACTGATTGCGTATTTGTAAATCGTTAGTTGTTAGCCCTACATTAATATTAAATTTAAAAAGACTTATTTCATAACTAGTAACAATTTATTTTATTTCATTGAAATAATTATGACAAGTTTTGTGACTCTTGTTTCACCCATCATTTGTTCTAAGTTAAACCTATTTAATATCAATATGTAGTGTTGAATTTTTTATATCGTTCCATTTTTAATTTCCCTTACGATATACCTAAAAATAAGTGGCAATTTAATAGTCTTTTTTATAATTTCGTTCCTAACAGAGTGAAATTAATACTAATTTCATACCAATGATGCCACGATTCTGTTGGTACTTTTTCTCTGTGATATATGCGAAACACGTTTACCAATGAAATGTTTTGTACAACATATAATTGTCATTGTTTATAGATTGATAACTCTGTCATGAGAGGTAATGTAACGACTAAGTGTTTTTGAACTAACATAACTTTGAAATAAACATGTAGAACATGTCTCGTATGTTTATTTCGTATGTCCACTTAAGCGGGGCGCCGGAATTCTACCCCCAGGAAAAGTACCCCCATGAAAAAACGCTACGTCATTTTGACGTCACAGGTATGGGGGTAGTTTTCCGGCCGCGAACTTTTGAAGAGAATACATTATACTCTACTTCGTTCGATGGTTACGCATTTGTATAATTTATTTTTATAATAAACAATTTAAGCCATGTTTTGAAAGTGTACTAGGGGTGGAAAACTACCCCCGGAATTCTACCCCCGGAATACTACCCCCAGCAAAACTACCCCCGGATTTCTACCCCCGGAATACTACCCCCAGGAAAACTACCCCCGGAATTCCACCCCCGGAAACTACCCCCAGCAAAACTACCCCCAATGGACTAGACCGGGAATCCTTCACCAGGAAAAGTACTCCCACGTACACAATTTCTTAGATATTTAACAATTGTTATTTTATTTTTTATTTTTTTTATTTTATTATTATTATTATTATTTTTTTTTGAACGCAGTCGGCGTTCACCTACCGGCGGGTACGCGTTGTATAGTAGTGCACTAATCGTTTTTTAAATGTTAACTTATTCGTGTTATGTGTGTGTGAATTTTAACTTTTTGACAACCAAATGACGTTTGGTCTCGTGAAATCGGACCCGATGATGACAATTTATTTGTCGAAACCATGGTAGTCCAGGATTAGTTTGGATTTATTGTAGCTGAAGACGGAGGTACGTAACCTATTTATGATTGTTATTTTATGTACATGTTCTGGTATTTAAATTTTCTTATTGTAAAATAATGATATGTTAAGTTTATATTAATACAAATTTGCTCTTTGGGCGATCTCGTTCACTACCCTCACTCGCCGTCAGGTTCTACAATATGCTTTAGTTTTATATTACCAATCTTCCCTTAATCCTTTACAGGCTTTTAGCTGCTGTGTGTTTTTATTGACATCAAATAAAATATATATTACCGTACCATGATATACTTTGATATTAGGTTTATAATTTTCAGTAGCCTACCTGGGGACCGAGCATTAGTTCGGTAAACTTAAACAGTAGACTTCATATTTTTTATGGTAATATAATTTACAGACAGTGCGCTATAAAGCCCAGTGCAAAAAGACGTATTTCTTGTTCAAGACGAACTCGTTCGCTGCGCTCACTCGCCTTCACGATGAGCTCGTTCGCTTCGCTCACTCAACTTTCAGACTGTTTCAATGTAGGCCTACGGGTGCTGCACACTCATACATATTTCTTGCGTATCAGTTTTACAATATTATTGGTAACAGTTGTTTTTAATCAGTTTACTTAAGAACTGTTACTTTTTAACAAGGTATAAGGATTTTGGCTTAGAAATATAACAGCTGATAAAAGTTACTGAAAGACACTATAATTAATTGGAAACGTTATTTAAGGAAATCTGATTCTCGTACATGTTTGTCACTAGTTTAAACGTTTTGTTTTGTTTAAATTCCCCCCCCCCCGCCCCAATATTAAATTAGGCTATGCCTAATGGCCTAATTTAACCGTCCTGAAAGTCGGTAATTCAACATGTGTTTTAACATACACGAGAGTGCAGCACCCGTAGCCCTACATTGAAACAGTCTGAAAGCACAGAAAAAGGAAGCTGAAAGGAGAGTGACCGAAGAGAACGAGCTCGTCTTGAACAAGAATAAAGCCTTTTAGCACAGGGTTTTTTATTGCACTGTCTGTAAATTATATTAATATAAAAAATATTACTGTTTAAGTTTACCGAGCTAATGCTCAGTCCCCAGGTAGGCTACTGAAAATTAAAAACCCAAAATCAAAGTATATCATGGTACGGTAATGTATTTGATGCCAATAAAACACACAGCTAAAAAAAGCCTGTAAAGGATTAAGGGAAGATTGGTAATACAAAACTAAAGCATATTATAGAACCTGATGGCGAGTGAGGGCAGTGAACGAGATCACCCGAAGGGCAAGTTTGTATTAATATAAACTTAACACATCATTATTTTATAATAGAAATGTTTTAAATACCAGAACACGTACATTAGGCATAACAATTGTTAAATACTTAAGAAATTTTGTAAGTGGGAGTACTTTTCCGGGTGTAGGATTCCCAGTCTAGTCCATTGGGGGTAGTTTTGCTGGGGGTAGAATTCCGGGGGTAGTTTTCCGGGGGTAGAATTCCGGGTCTAGTCCATTGGGGGTAGTTTTGCTGGGGGTAGTTTTGCTGGGGGTAGTATTCCGGGGGTAGAATTCCGGGGGTAGAAATCCGGCTGGTGTTTGGTTTGCTATAATGTTAATTTAGAGCAACCAAATTAAATAATAATGTATTTATAAAACTGGGGGTACTTTTCCGGCCGCGAGCAAAACTCCATGCCACTTTAAGCTCCGCCCCTCGTGACGTCAAAATGACGTAGCGTTTTTTCATGGGGGTACTTTTCCTGGGGGTAGAATTCCGCTACCCCAACTATTATACACTTCCTAACAACACCCCATTGCAGAAAACCTACATACTTATTCATATGGTGTTTATGGGGAAAATACAAAATCTCCAATTCATTTGAAAATTCGCTGAGTATTCAGGTCTGCTGCGACGGGGGTATTTGTAGTCTCACTGCTTTCACTCTAATGAACCAGCCAACCCTAGGGAGCGGCAGGCAACGCCAGTATCCGTCGTCATCGTCGACAGAGCTACAAGCTGCAGAAGCGCACGAGGGACAGAGCGATCCGCCCTATCTTATCAGCGGCGGCGGCGGTCAGAGGCCAGTGATAACAGACAAGGGCGACTGTGCCCATCTGACGCATGACATGCTGGCCTGGCCTTACAACACGTCGACTTTAATCTCAAAATCACCCACCGCTTCAGTTCTGAGCTCAATGCGGCACTGCGGCCGTTGTAGGGGTGGTGGCAGCTCCCGCGACACCGATGGTACCGAACCACAGGAACTGACACTGCAATGGTTCAAAACACCAGGCGATTGGGTTCAAATGTGTCACTTGTTTTGTTAAACTTTCCGTCTATTTCGAAATAGAGGTGGCCCAGCACGATCAAATGCTGAATGATTTTGCAGAACAAATTACTATAACTGGGCAAAACTAAACTCATAACAACATTTTAACCAGATCAGATGTGATCAGAATTTTGTGCGCTCGCTAACTTCCATAGCACAATATAGCATAAACTGGTAGCCTCAATATTGGCTTTATAAACTGATACCGGTAACAATTACATGTAGGCTTGCTCTATGGTTTCAATGTAGGCCTATCAGTCAAAATACCCCCGTCGCAGCAGACCTGCGTACTCAGCGAATTTCCAAATTAGTAATATTAATTTTGACCACATAAAACTGTAAACCAGAGAAAAATCCATACACTAGATTGCATGTAATTATTGATTTAACAGGATTCTTGTTGTAGCTACATGCCGACTGGGGCAAACACCAGAAACACACATTCTGGCTTGGGCCCACCTCCAGTGGTATAATGTAAAAACTGTTGAAACTAGATTCCATGCGTTACTCATGCTATACATGTTGGCACCACAAGCCAAGCTGGTGTGTGTAAATCAATGACGTAATAGTTAACCCTAGATCATACTAGTGACATTTGTTTACTCTAGAAATCTAGAGCCTTCCATTACACTAGTTTTCTTGTAACGCCCCCAGTTAATAAAGCGTAGCGCAAACAAACTTTAAAGACTGAACACCCAGCCAATGCTAAGGGTGTGCAACGTACCCCAGCCGTACCCGTGGTGGGCTCAAGATTACTATGCGTTTGACAAATAACCGCGCTTGCGCAGATGCATGCGTCATTCTCGGTCTGATCCTCTCCATTCCGTCTTTTAGTTCCAAATTTACAGCCCTGGGATCAGGACCTATTTTTAAGTTATAAAGTGAGTTTCTAAGTGTCTATCAGTTCCTAAGTTGTCGTTATAGACGAAGAAACTTACTCGAAGAAGCTACTCGATGAGTGGGTGCACTATGTGAGGTCCCTGTCTCAAGATAGTGATATAGTGGGTGCTCTCCTGTTTACAGGAGAATTTAAAAGTGAGTTAACGGAATTGTTAAGTTTATTCGCTAAGTAAAATAATTAGCTCTACTCTCTTATAAATGTTTCGATCAACACAGCAGTGGAATAAAGGACCGACATCCCTTGTAACAGTCGTGAGTAGTTTAATGAATAGTTTTACTGAATCGTTTGTATTAGGTATTGATATTTATACTTTATTTAAATATCATTCTTATATAAATATTTTATGTCTAATTATAATTTAATAAGTGTTAAATATTTATTACAATGATGTTAGTTTTATAGTTTTTTTTTTTATGAGTATGGATAAGTTTTGTTTTGCTTTCAGCAAATTTTTTCTCCTTGCTTAGCAATACGCTCAGGGGTCACAATTTCAGCTTAACGTGAGCTTACTGATTTATATTACGGAAAATATAAATAATATAGATATCTTTAGATTTTATTTCAAATGCTAATTGAAATATTTTTCGTAATATAAATCGGTATAAGAGGCCGTCCATAAATTACGTCATCGCTTTTTGGCCATTTTTGAACCCCCCCTCCCTAAAATCATCCTACGATCATAATTTGTCTGACCCCCCCCCACCCTCTTTGAAAAATGACGTCATTTTTAACAAACCTCCGGTTCTAAGTAAAAATAATGCTTTTTAAACGCTACATGATAAACTAAAAAATATTGACCAATCAAATCTAAATTTACCTTCAGAAATAAAGCCAAAATGACTTTCTCAATGGAAAAATAAACTATAAAACAACGCCTTAAAATAGTCTAATGTATTTTATAGATATTTATTTTATAATAGTTGAGTTGAGTTAGAATTTATCATTGTTTTACTGTTAAAATTTGATATAAAACATCATATTTAAAATGACGTCATATCAGAGCCCCCCTGCACATCAGCTTACCGTCATTTTCAATCTGGACCCTCCCCCCCCTATTTTCAGATGACGTAATTTATGGACGACCCCTAAATGTAATAATTTGTTTTATGAATAAATAAGAAACAAATTTTACTCTTTTGTTTTTTATTTGCAGCCACATTCACAAAGTAAGTTATTAAGTTAATTCTTATTAAAAACTATGAGGCCTCAATACATTTTTATTTACAAAGTCTGATGAAAATTTGATTATTAAAAAATCTTTTATTTTTCTTTATATTTTTATTACATTTGAACTATACTTGTATTGGATAATGGCACCCCCATTTACAGTAGTAAAGTTCGGGTTAAAACATTTTCTCACAACAAAACTGAGTAGGAAAATAATTATACTTGTCATAAAGATTGTTTTTACTAATTTTAACAAGTTTTAACATAAAAAATTGAATTTTTAAACCACAACAGAAGTGAAATAATAGGCTATGGTAGCCGGGTTTTCACCCTATTTAAAAGATAAAATATATTAACGTATGACGACTTTTAATTTGAATGGAAGTTTTACACTTGTAGCCTACTTATATAGCTGCAGTAGTCTAAGGCGAGCTACTCATTAAACTTGTGAGCATATATTTCCCTGCCTTTGGTATGAAGTACAATTTATTTTACAAAGCTCTTCTTATTGGAATTCAATATCACTAATTTAAAATTAATACAGTAACTTCAAATAATCCAATAAAAAATAAAATAATAAAAAAGTAAATTAAGTAGGTCTACAATATTTTAAGACAAATAATGATAAATTGGGGACAGTAAAAATAGTTTCCCTATAGTGTATTTAATTTATTTGGTGTTGTCATTTAGGTTGTGAATGGGCATAGCCTACTTGAGAAGAGAGAATGTGATGGCAGGGGTTTGGCACTAGACAGTACTGTGGTCGCAACTAGAAAGGGTGGAACACGTACTAGACGCGGAGAGAGGTGGCTGCTAGCTGGCTGGGGTCTAGCGCTAGACAGTACTGTGGTCGCAACTAGAAAGGGTGGAACGCAAACTAGACGCGAAGAGAGGTGGCTGCTAGCTGGCTGGGGTCTGGCACCAGACAGTACTGTGGTCGCAACTAGAAAGGGTGGAACGCAAACTAGACGCGAAGAGAGGTGGCTGCTAGCTGGCTGGGGTCTGGCACCAGACAGTACTGTGGTTCCAACTAGGCAGAGTGTAATACACACCAGAGCTGTATGTCTGTTACCTCAAGAATTAAAGAGATAGTTATTACGTCATCAGGTTGTGACGTCACATGTATAGCCTAGGATATCCTGTGGAGCACGCTAGCCGTGGCTGGAGTCATGACACTAGACCTGTCTAGTGGTATCCTCAAGATTGCTTCTCGGTCTGCAAATAACAGTTTTTAATGTGACGGCCTAATTTTTTTTGTGGACACCACAAGGCATTTTTCTCAGTGAAATAAAATCACAAGCCCATAAATATGGAAATAAATGTCTATTCTTCTTATGATAAATATAGGGAAAGGTATGCAGGTATGCTGCCATGAGAAACACTAAAAGTAGGTTTTTAGCTTAAAAAAAATTTATTTCGACTGTATGAAGCCATACACTCAGTTTCATCTACATCTGTCCATAAATAAACGAGTTTGCCTATTTTCCATATGAATAACATGGTAAAAGAGTATGCAGGTTTGCTGCCATGATAAGCACAAAAACCAAGATTTTTACCATAAATGGATGAATCTTAACCAAATGAAGCTAAATACCAAGTTTCATCCAAAAATATTGGTTAATAAGTGGAATATTAAATTATCGTTATTCTCCATAAGATTAACATTGGAGCCCCAAAATACAACGTACTGTCTTTATACTTTTTAATATCTCGGTAACCAATGGAGATAGAGCAAAGCTTCAAAATACTAAATTGTATGTTTTTTGAGCTAAATCCAATGGTCAAAATAAAAATTTAAAATTTTTAAAATTTACATATGAAAAATGCAAAAAACCCATTTTTGGGGTACAGAACCCCCCAAAACTACCCCTTCCGGTAGGTCGATATGTCTGGTTTACGAACTCATCCAAATAAATGTACGATTACACATCTCCACCAAATTTGGTCTCAATCGGACAATTTTTACGAGAGTTATTGTGTCTAGGGACACACACACACACACATATATATATATATATATATATATATATATATATATATATATATATATATATATATATGTATATATAATTTTTAATGACTATTGTTTTTGGTCTCTGGGCACCTAAAAACGAAAAATTAACATGGTCCCGGGCTTAGGTCTTACCATGAGACCTACGGTAATAGCTTATTCCCTATGGGAAATTCGCTCAAAAAGAGTACCTGCTGGAAATAAGTAGCTACATCATTGTATCAGTTACTGACACTCGGACAGACACACCTCAGCCCCAAGATATTCGTCAGTTGCTCGACAACAGTAACACAGTCTCATACGAGCACTCGACGTCACAACTCCAAGTCAACGTCGACATCACAAAACAAGAACCGGGTCAATCCTGGTAATGAACTAATTGTGGGCCAGCGGAAACCAAAATCGGCCCGGTAAAGAGTAAAGAGCCGTTGGGCGGGGGGGGGGGGGGAGGAAGAAGCGACCGGTGAAAGATAGAAGAAGCAAAGCGGATCAAGGGCTTAGTGCGGGCCACAAAGGGAGCTCGCCGCTCGCTGGGCGGTCGCTGCCTGCGATGCGAATTCCCTCTATCTGAATTTCCGAATGGGACTGCGGTCTCGATTGTTTGTGCCCATCGCAGCTTCGACCCTCCTGTTTATGAACCTCTTTACATAGGCGGAATTTAAGTCGAAATCCGAATAACTGAATCCGGATTGTCCGAATTAATTAGTCACGCCGATGCCATCAACTCCCGGCTCGATATGGAAAATATAATTTCCGGTACGTTTAGGACATCTCGGAGAAAGCTTTGTGAGCTATTGCGGGCAGAGACGTATCTTTAAATGGAATCTCGATGTGAATTTCCGATATCGCTATGCCAGAGGGTTTCATCAGTTTAAAAACTGATTGTGCTTTCAACAGCAAAGATTCAGTCGTATTGCAAATTAAACAATTTTTTCCATAAAAAAGAAATTTACTTTATAATAATTCACTAAATGAACGTTTTTGAACTAACTGAAAGGAAATTTTATGTAGTATTTAGTACATAATCATGTTGGTTCATACTGCATTTGATACACTATTATTTTATATCACAAAATTATCTTCGAATCAAGGCAATGATGTTATTCAGATTAGAGCTCGAGTGAACAGCATTTAGAGCTAGAAGACATCTAGACACAAACCCATCTGCTTGCCGCATGGTGTCTGGTTTTTACGCCATTCCATTTTTTTATGGCTGCATGGCCATATGTTATTTCAGAGAATACCATTTCCTGTTCTGATATTGCTTCCAGTTAAAATTTGTGGGTCAGGAATTTTGTTTGTTATTTTGCAACATTATTTAGCTAAAATATTTGTTTTCGATATTTATTTATTTCTGGGTTCACACAAGTGCAGTAGCTTCATGAAAAATAAAAAATTGTTGTTTTTAAAATATTATTAAATTGTTGTATGGGAAAACAAGTGTAACAATATTTTTTATCAGTTTCATAGTAAACAAAATGCAATATGAATTTGTAACTTTTATTTTGGTTAGTATCTTTCTACTCTGGTCTCGGGTTCCCCTGGATTGTTAAGTTATGTTCTAGCACGTCTGTACAACAATCTTTTCGTTAGTCTCCTTTAGTTGGGTTCCCCATCTGCTAGTGACTTGTGCAATGAATTACTTTACAGAAGTGAATTCAACAGGATGGAGAAGCTGGTGAGTCCTGTAAGCACGAAATGCCATGATGTGTGGAATCATTCTCGTATGCATCGTAACCGTAGGGTACAGGCACTGAATATAGATAGCCTACACAAGTTATTACAGTATCTACTCTTATACAGTAGAGTCAATCGTACGGGACTTTAATTCAGGGTTCCCAGATTTTATAATTGAACCATCGTACACCATCCTAAAAAAATGACTGCATTTCTTGCAAAATTATTGTACAACTAACAAATATGAAAGTTTTAATCGCTTAGCTTGAAAGTAAACAGAAAGAGAATTTTATGCATGTACATTTTCAAATTTAAAATAAGACCAGGATTTAGGACAAAAAATAAACACGTATACAAAAATTAAATAGCAAATTCAGAATCTTAACACATAAATAAAAGCCTAACCTGCTTTACATAATATTTTATACGTTTGTTAAATTTAGTTCTAAAACTATTTTAGTTGTAGAAGAAAATGTTTTTTCTTCTTTTTTAAAATTCGAATGAGCTGCCACAGCTAAAATATTTATTAAATTATAAATACAATGATTAAACAACTGATTGTACTATAGACAGTATGTATTGGGTCGATTCAAAGTTTATTTCAATTAATTGTGATAGGTGGTTTTTCGTAAATGCCATTGAGTTTGAACACTCAGAACGCGGCGCGGCGCGTCTCCGACTATACTCCGCCAGTGTCCAAGATTACTGGACGATTATTAACCTATTTTTTTACCATTGCTATTTCGCTTAACAATACAAATAAACTTTAAGAGGGCGTTGGAGTCAATCCAAATTCCGCCTTTCCCCCATAAGAGCAATGTTAAACGGGATGTCAAATAACTCTTTTATTTATAATCAGAAAATAATGGTTTATAGCTTTTTGAATCCAACATGGTGGCACTCCAACGCCCTCTTAAACATGACGTTTTTGGAACTGAAATTTGTATCTTCAGGATGGTTCACGTGTAAAGAAATAGTTTGTGAGTATAATTAACTTGTGTTTTTAGTGATGAAATATTCCTATAATAATAATATGTTAAACTTCATCGCAAAAATTTATTTCATAATCAGCATAGTGCAGTGCAGGCATTGACTTTAGTGGTTTAGGTCATCAAACGATCAAGACATCAATTGGGCTGATTTTTTGTTTCTTTTCACATGTTTATTTTATTTATGGACTTTTTTTTTGAGGGAGAGGCGGAAAAATGCATACGCACACAGGTGGCCAGCTTGTAGTGTGGGGCTCCCCTAAAAAAACGGGTTTACCCACTAAAAAACCTCCTCTACTCTTTAGGAATCTAACCTGGAATTGTTTATCACATTACGTCAGGCTAGGCCTAAATTTGGCTTACGCCCGTGGGGCTCGCTCCTTATCCAGCCGCTCGATCAAGGGGTCTGGGCCACTTCGCGGTCCAGATCGGTTTTCTTTTTCAGGAGGGTGCCCCGGACGAACTGTGACAAACAATCCCAGTTGCCCTCATCCTCCAAAATCTTTTGGCAGACCGAGTCCACCGAAAATGCACCAAGGATTTGTGTGGCCTCCAGGCGGGGCCCTTCTCAACGGGGACAGCGGAAGAATGTGTGTTCCGCATCGTCGGGAACACCCGGGCAATAAATGCAGTCCGGTGAACCGGTCTTTCCCATCCGGTTCAGGTACGACCGAAAATAGCCGTGACCTGTCAAAAATTGGGTCAGGTAGTAGTCCACCTCCCCATGCCGCCGTTCCACCCATGGTTGGACCTGCTTGATAAGTCGCGCAGTCCATCGTCCTCGGGTGACGTGCTCCCAGCTGTGTTTCCACTGCTGGAAGGTTCGGGAGCGCTCTTCTGTTCTTTATGGATTATTAGTGACGTTTGCTACACAATTATTGTAAATTGTATTAGGTAAGGCAATAAAGGCTATTATCAAAATAGCAAACTTGAAAATTGATATCTTAACCTTACAAGTGTTGTGACAATTATTAAATTAGGCCTAATGTCGCTATATTCTTAGGCGTTTTTTTATAACTAGAAACAATTGTTATGGGTTTGCGTTTTTTGTAATCTTATTTATGGGTCAAAACACTGTTAAATCCAAATATTAATTAAAATGTACCCTCGAGATTTTTAGATAAAATGTAAAATTTGGGCCTACATTGTAGTCTATTGATTTATACATTGCTACAGACACTCCTCGTTAGTATAAGATTCACGCTTTGCCTGCCACAGTGCAGGCCTAAAAAGCATTTGATTTAGACACAAGCCATCCAGGAAAAAACGCGCGACGCTCCAAAAAATCAATCTCAACTGGTTCAAGTGAAGACGCGCCGGGTCTCTCTCTCTGTGTTCTACTCCATAACCAACAATGTATTTGTTTTTGAAGAGTCATGACGCGCAGCGCCGCGTTCTGTGTGTTCATTTCTTACCTGGTGGAGCACTTCGTCCGTAGGTTCATGTTGTAAAACTGAGCATATATTCACTGATTTAAATTCTCAATGGAAACATACTGTTGGTTAGTCACATGAGGGGAGTGGTGCATTGAACACAGGGTGGCACTTATGTCGATCGCAATGTAATGTAAAACGAGTATGGAAAATGCATTTATTTATGCACAAGCATTAATTCATAAAGGTAATCATACTTTACGCCTACGGTTGGGAGTAGGCCTAACATCTTGCATCGTACTATACCTACAGTGAAATGATAGCATAAATAATATTATCTTCATACATCTGGGGACCAAAAAACTGGCTATAGCCCCAGCGCCTGTTGAGCTAACCGTCCCCCCTCACAGTATCCGCGATGGCGCCCCCTCCCCTCCACAACCAATTTGATGGACATTGTCGACCCTTGTTTACCGATAGGTACCGTACACCTCGAGAACAAACATTGGAAAATATTAAACCCTCCACTCTTTCGGCAGGTTATCTCTCTCTTGCCGCTTCGTCACAATCTTGAGCGAATAATGGAAATTCGTATGATTTTGTTGATGTTTTAAAAATGTTCACGCGTTTTACTACAGCATAACTACACACCTATTAAGGAACTAGATTAGGGAGTACATTTCATATCAATCATCTCCTTATTTCATTCCTCTCAATCCAAGAAATTTCTAGAAAAGATAAAAATGTATTAAATGAAACACTATTTGCACTATTTGACAGCACATTATAAACTAGCTCATGGATTACATGAGACATTCGTAAAAACTTCGCTAACAACAATTTTGCAAACTTTAGTTTTACCATATTGTCTGGGATGAAAAAGGGGACACCAAGTATCCATCTAGTGTCGGATTAACTAATCGCAAAATCTGAATCCCTGACATCCTCCATAAACAAAAATACCAGAAATATCAGTATGTTTTTATTTTGTTATTTATTTTATATTGTGTTAGAAGAAATACTTTTAGCATAAGAGAGAGGAAAAATCAATGAATAGCATACCCTCAACATCCCGACTGTCCGGGGTAACCCCTAGTACAGGTAGGCCTAATACAAAGTAGACGAAGTCATGGCTAAACCCATGGTACAGTAGGCCTACACCGTAGACAAAGTCGTGGCTAAACCCATGGTACAGATAGGCCTACACCGTAGACAAAGTCGTGGCTAAACCCATGGTACAGGTAGGCCTACACCATAGACGAAGTCTTGGCTAAACCCATGGTATAGGTAGACCTACAACGTAGACGAAGTCTTGGCTAAACCCATGGTATAGGTAGACCTACAACGTAGACGAATTCGTGGCTAAACCCGTGGTACAGTTTGGCCTACACCGTAGACGAAGTCTTGGCTAAACCCATGGTATAGGTAGACCTACAACGTAGACGAATTCGTGGCTAAACCCGTGGTACAGTTTGGTCTACACCGTAGACGAAGTCTTGGCTAAACCCATGGTATAGGTAGACCTACAACGTAGACGAATTCGTGGCTAAACCCGTGGTACAGTTAGGCCTACACCTACACCGTAGACGAAGTCGTCTTCCACATGAACACAACGACACTGTTGCTGCACTGTTGTTGCTTATACTATTCAATGACTTCCGAGCGCTATAGGGTTACCATATACTTTTGAGGCCAGCCCAGTCGTACCGCATGACTCATGATCATTGAAATTGAAATCAATGGTCAGAAAATGGGTAAAAGCATGAATATCTTAAAATTATGCTTTACTATGTCAGAGCTATGCAGACCGGTCAATCTTTCGGGGAAAGCACTTAGTGGGCACTCTGCGACTATGTGCTCCACAGTGACTGGTTTTGTGCCATTCCCCATTTGTACTTCCAATAATTACATCTTCCTAATCCAGTGCGGAAACGACTGAGTACAGTCCACTGCTTCATACCACCTACCGCTACGGTCGGGTCAGCCATCAAGAAGTGGTTCCGACCTTGAAAAGCGTCCCAGGAGGAAGTCCAGTTTTGTATGGATGGTGAAGTTAGTGTCCATCAACTGGGAGGCTGTTCGTAGAGGTGGTTTTCGGGACCTCAATCGGCCCGTATTCTGGGGTAGGTAATCATGGATGGGCAGCTGTGGAGCAGATAGGATCTTAGTATATTCCCTAATGAGTCAATCCCTTCGTCTTATTTCAGGAGGAGCGATATTACAAAGCACCGGGAGCCAGGGGGTTCCCATGAGTGTACCACTAATGGCTCTCATGGTCCTGTTTAGCTGGACGTCGATCTCTCTAAGATGCACACTATTTAACCACACATTCGGAGTGCAGTACTCAGCAGTTGAATATACCAATTACAGAGCAGTGGTTCGCAGAACTTGTGCGTTAGCAGTTAGCTCCCCATGTGGAGCCAGCAAGGCTAAAAGACGTTATCTTATTTAGATAAAATCGGCGTATTAAATATAATGTCAACGTTGACTTTCATAAATTTGTCATCTTTATTTGTCCTTTGGGCACATCTTGGTCCCTAATTGTCAGCAAGCAAACCTTGGACTGCGCAACGGTGCTAAAAATGTTCACTAGAAAACCAATTAATTAAGCTAAATTATTGTCGGTGTGCATGAAGGACATCACGACACACAGAAAGTGTTTTCCACAAGGATTGCAACAATTAAGGGAGAAACTGAATGATCTGACTGATATGATAGAATCAGTTGTTTTTAAAGGAATCAAGCTATTTAATTGTTTGTTTACAACTATTAATAAGAATTAATTGAGTTTTGTTTTACTGTTTAGAGGTGTCTCATTTTATGTGCTGTAATAAAAATTTAGGAAAATATTATTGCATATTATTTAGTGGTGAAATATCAGATAAACTCAGATAACGCCTCAAAGTTTTTCAATTATAGTTTCTGCAGCATCAAAGACACAAAATATAAAATCCGATCTGGATTTGGGAAGAAATTACCTACAAATAGAAATCCTATTATTTCTCGTTATTTTAGAATACGCAGGGTCTCTAGATCAATGAGAGCTTGGCATTAGACGAAAGTACCTAGTGTTGTAACATAAATCATGCATTTTGCAAATCGGCTGATTGTTCCATTACGATTCAGGTTTTAGTTATATACTACGGCAGCAATAGGAGTTGAGATAGTTTGTGTGTGTGTGTGTGCGTGAGTGTGCTATCACGAGTGTGGGTGGTCATGACGTTACGTGATTGATATATGACGGTTGAACCCCCCCCTGACCCCCCCCCCCCCCCCCCGGGGAGTCCGGTCCGGTTGTCAAGGTGTACGGATGTCATATACACCCGGTCCGTGCCTACCAAACACAACACAGCCGATCGAAATCATTATAAAAACGGGACAGAATAACTCTGTAGAAATATAATATCTGATGAATAATTAAAAATAATTAACCCGGGACAACTCGCGCTATCGAAAGTCCCGCGGTCACTCGCGCCGTTAGAGCGCTCCTAACATTTAACAGCATCTTACACTTCAAAGTAATTATCATAATATTTGTTTGGTAGATGAAATAAATAAATCGCTATACATTTAAAATAAAATAATAACATATTTATTGTAATTTACAATTTTTTTACTCAAAAAGTAAGACTCCGGCAGTTCCGCGATCACTCGCGCCGTTAGAACTATACTAACATGGAGAGTCACGCGAACGCTCGCGCAGTTAGGCGGGCGCTAACAAGGGTGGAGGTGCGAGCCTTTTCCCCTCTAAAACTACCCTCCCCACCACACTACCCACCCCAAACTGCTGTAACGGGTGCATAGAATACTGAGGAAAGCATTCTTAAAAGCTCAGTCGCAAGAAATCATTATTAAAAAAATTTTCTTCAGAGGAACTAAAAATGTAAGAATCAATCTAATAGCGCGAGTGATCTCGGGTTAATTATTGCGAAATCGTTTTCCGGTTAAACTGATTGATGGGTTGAAAAATATTGGTGAACGGCGACTAGTGGGAATTTTACATATTCTTAAACGCATTGAAGTTGCATCTCAGTATAAAAAATACAATGATTACATTGTGAAATGTATTAATTTTAGGAGCAGTGAAATAATTTAAAAAAGAAAACATGTAATTCCATTAAAGGATTAATTACTGTTTGGTGGTCGAGCGTTTTTCAGAATAACTTTTCATTTACTTTTGAAAGAGTGGTAGTATAGTATTACCATGTCCTCTGCGTTTTGTTTCCCCATTGAACATAAAACAATGACCACTTATTGTGCACATCTTTGCGTCTTGATTTTCTGTTACCATTTTAACCACTGTGTTAGTTCCGTAGTCAGTCATGAATTTAATTTTTTTAACATTTATAAAAGAGATTAATATGCGGATTAATATTAATCTATTAATTAATTAATAGATTAATATTAGAGATTAAAATGCGGACTGAAATATTTAACTAGAAAAAATGTGTCTTTGTCTTGTGTAGAGTAAGTATGATAACATATTTATTTGGCATAATGCAGTTTTCGCACCCAAGCCAAGAATTTGATTTTTATGAAACGCGAGATCCAACCATAGAACTTGGGTTAATTATTTAACATAAACCTGCATGACTTGCCTGACATACTCTAATATGAGTAAAGTTTATATTTTTGCACATTTATTAGAAAACGGTCCAAGTATAATGCCGGTATCTAACTATAGAAACGTTCTATCGAAGGTGCTGCTATACATCGACGTCACGTCACGTCTTCATTCGCATCCATTCGCATCGATGGATCCGGCGATTCCGGAGGGGGTGCTATACATCGACGTCAAGCATTCGCATTCGCACTGGACGTCGCGTCCATTCCGCCAATTCTCACGGATTCCGCGCGCGCGGAAGTAAACAAAACAAACATTCGGACAAAATCCACCCTTGCTCTCATTGGTTCCGGAGTTGCCCGATTGCGTACGAAGATACCCGAGGCCAAAGCCGAACGGCCGAATGGACGTTGGTAGCGGCTATACAGCGACGTCGCGTCACGTCACGTCACGTCTTCATTCGCACCCATTCGCACCGATTCGCACCCGAATGCTCCTCAGAGCATTCGAGTACGAATGGATGCGAATGAAGACGTGACGTGACGTGACGTGACGTGACGTGACGTTGATGTATAGCCGGTTCCATTTGAATACACAGGAAGCATACCATGCGAACGTGGACGCGACGTGACGTGACGTGACGTGACGTGACGTGACGTTGATGTATAGCAGCACCTTGAAGAGTGTTCTAGTCAATGGAAGGGCATACAGTACATACAACTGGTTTCTGTCAGTCAGCGCTGCATACCCACACCCAATCTATCGGAAATCTTTGGAACTACTATTAGTTTTCTCAAACACAGTACTGTATTCATTAATTTTGACAGTTCTTATTTCACTAATTTAATTGGGTTGTTTTTGCCGCTTGGCACAGTGTTCATTTCACAGCTTCAACTAAATCATTTAGCAACCATTCATACCTCAATTTTATATTGTGACCTTAGAATGAGAATTTTCACAGTTTAACAGTTTTCTAATCTCACGTATTACACACTAATTGCGTTCTCATAATATGTCACACATCGTATAAAAATCCCTTTTAAAAGGATTTTACAATCTAATAACCTATATTAGTACTGACTGCAAAGTTTAATTTACCAAAATAAACACCGGAATTCAATTATCAAAGTTATTTCAGAACGGAAAATAACAAATGTTTCACTAATTATGCAAAACAATATTCTAACCCCAATAAATACGTTTGCAACTCGAAAACGTGAGTGTGTAGCGAGTTTAGGCGCGTAACAAAATTTGGTTCTCGTATGTTTCGACGCGCGGCCACTCAACATATATACGGCGGTGGCGGCAGGGAATTCTGGGGGGACCGATGGTACTAGGTGAGCTGGCCACTGGCGTGTATCGGCTCGGTCAGCGCATTGCGTGTCTGCATTTTCACCTCAGTACCGGGTTTGTCCCCTTTTGCCTTCTTTTAATAATTAATTTTGTTCACTTTTTGTCTGTTGAATAAATGGATTTTTCAACCTATGTGAATTATATACATTACGGTACTTCACAATCAATAAAGTAACGGGTTTAAAAAATCTAAACTTATAAATTTTAAACTAGTTATCGATGGAAATACGAAATACGTAATATTTTTTAGACAACTTTTCAACTACAGAAATAAACTATTCAAACAGAGATTAGTTTTTGAAGTTTAGAACTATAAAACAATACTCCATGCAATGTTTGTTATTTAGGTACACTTGCACTTACTGTTTGGAGGCTAAAGGTAAATATCACATGCTCTATTGTGAGTATGGTTTGTTTGCTATTCAGGTACACTGTCCTCAAAACGGCTCCAGGTATTTTCCCCAAACTCTGTTTTATCTGATTAAGATTAAAGGAACAAAAGAATCGCTGAAACCGTAGCCCGTATGCCAACGGCCTGTCAACAACTAATGTCAAAGTATCAACCAAGCATTCAAGTATCCTAGTATCCTATCTTATGATTTGAATATTTGTATTTTTCCGAATTATAATATTTTAATGAAAGTAATTTAACATTTTTAGAATAGTTATACGTAGGCCTAACCTACTTGTGAAACTGCGGTTTAGATAAAACAACCAGGGCAATTAATTAGTTTAAAGGCATTTTGTTACAAGAGCTTCAATATTGGTTAATATTTTATAAATTTAAAATTAATTAATACACAGGTACCAATATTTTTGAAATTTTTATTCGTTATAAAAATACGAAAATGTTTTCAAAAACATTGGTGCCTATGTATTAATTTTAAATTTATACATGTTTAAAGGCAATTTTAAATAGGAAAAACAAATAAAAAAACTTTACACCCCCGTCGCAGCACACCTGCGTACTTAGCGAATTTCCAAAGAAATTTGAAATGTTGTGTTTTCCCCATAAACAGCATTGGAATGAGTAGGTATGTAGGTTTGCTGACATGCGATGTTGTTAAAATAATTTTTGTTGTTAGGAAATGTAATGTTAGGTAAGGTAAATATAAAATTGCATTCAATATTCCGCACTTTTTAATTCCCCCCATAAATCCCTTGAGGTTGAGTAAGTATAGGATTGCCACCATAATGGGTGTTGTAAGCAAATATCAATTAAACCCTACATAGTAAATGTAGGCCTACTACCAAACTGTACCAAGTTATGTCAATAAATAAGCGAGATAAATGGGTTTGTTGATTTCCCATAAGAACAACATAGGATACTTATTTTTGTATTTTTACGTAATATTTTAAGCGTAGTTAGGAATTAAAAATACTAATTTGTTTGTTTTTAAGCTCTTTTAAATGGTTTTAATTAAAACTGTTGAATTTAAATAATTGAGCTCAAAAAATACAAAAAATCAATTTTTAACTGCTGTAAAACCCCATAAAAACCCGTTCCCCTAACCCGATCATGCTGGTTCGCGATCTCATGAAAATAGAACTAGTCGTACACCTACATACCAAATTTTATTAATAATGGGAGGTCTCCTTCAATCGTTATCTAGTGCCACGGATGAGCTAGTCTTGGAAAGATAAGCAAACCGGGCTTGATATTTCAGCGGATGTTAACTCACTGAGATCAATTAATTCAAGATAATCATGTTCGATCACCAAGCAAATGCTTTTCATATGTATGAAAATAAACAAATAGTGTTTTCGGCATCTGGGGACCTCAAACTGAAAAAGTAACATGGTCCCGGGCTTAGGTCTTACCATGGTTATCAGGGCATAGCGTATTTCCTATAGGGAAATTCACTAAAATAATAAAATCCTCTGATAACTGTACTGTATATGTTAAATCCAAGTGTTACAGTATCAACGTTTGGTTCAACCACACTAGAAGTGCAACATAGGGTATAGGCCATAGGGTATAGGCCAAGCGAACGAGCTAGTCTTGGAAAGATAAGCAAACCGGGCTTGATATTTCTGAACCGGGGTGCCGAAAATCTGGAAGCGACTTAATATTTTTGTAATTTAACTAGAAAATCGACAATCTCAGTACCTATTTGTGAAAACCGCTGGTCCGCTGGAGCTATATCATCCATCACGTGCGGTCGCGAGGGGGGGATCATGCCAGCACGGCCGTGTCATTGATTAGCATGGCAGATGGCGGGCACGGGATGGAAATTAATCAAACAACCCGTTGTCCCGTCGTCATGTGACAACGCCTCCTCAAAACTGAGACCAAGGAACGGTGGACGGAGGGGAAGCGGAACGAGGGAATGTATTGGATAATTAAATGCGCTGCTGAAACGTATAGAACGGCACCATCGTCCGTTGGCACTCGCTGACTCAAAATTCACGGGGCTAGGATTTCCTTTTAGTTTTCCTTTAGAAAGGTCCGTAGATAAAACTTCTGGATATAGAAGTAAACTCCACCAGTGCAGGTAAATTCGATTTATACACTGAATTAAGGGCTGTAGACGTATTTTTTAAATCCCTTTCATTTTTGAAGGTAAAATATAACCGGAATTTAGTCAGAGTTATGTATTGATATTTTTTTGATAAACTATTATTATAATTTATTTTATTTTATTTTCGTGCTTGAATACAGTTACAATTGATTACATCTAAGCAGTTCTTAATGTTAATAAAGGTCATTGTGAAAAATATTCACTTCTTTATAAGGAAATGTTTATTGGAAAAGACACTACAATCACCTTATCAGATCAAAATGACTTGCAGCTTATAAATCAATCTCATAAATATATTTAACAATTAAATAAAGTTTAACTACAAGTAACATAATGATAAGCACAACTTTCAAATAGACTTTTCCTTGCAAGTAGGCCAACAATCAAATGAAATATGAGAAAATTTCCAAATTAGAATCAGGCCGAGAGAGGCGTGAGCTGTTAGGGGGGGGGGGCAAGGGCTTAATTCGGCCAAGAAATGACAGAGACTGATATTGAGAGTCCTGTAAGACTTTTAAATACGTTCCAGATCCGTAACCGTTTTGTCCCCAATCAGACACTTATAGTCATAGGTCGCCAGGTAAAATACAATACAATAAAATAATAATCCAAATGTTTAATTTCTTTTCAAAGTTATTACATACTTAATTTTTCTACAAACTGGAAAAGAATTCTTTAAATAAACAACTTCATACAGTAGTTTCATAATTAATATCGTGCAGTGAGAATCTAGGTTAATTTCAAATTGATTTCCAATGAATGTACAATGTAATGAAAACTGACGGCATAGCGGATTTTTATCTTACGAGCTGAACAATCGAAAACAAAAGTGTGCAGCCCGGGGTTGAGCACGGGAGCAGCTCCGGTGGCCACATACGACGCCGCACCATTCCTCTTTGTGCGAATTTTCGGTCGAATCGTTCTAGAACTTCTAATTTGTCGACATTCCCTTCCTCAAAGTTTTAATGTGACAGAATATTTGGTCGCATCGATTTTTTAGCGAATTTCCCTATAGGGAATAGGCTATTACGGTAGTAGCCATGGTAATACCTAAGCCCGGGACCATGTTACTTTTTCATTTTGAGGTCCCCAGAAGCCAAAAACACCGTTCGTTCATTTCCATATATACAGGGTGGTTATAAAGTCCCTTCCCCCTTAGGATTTTTCTACAATTTATATTAAAAGTGATTTTTAATGACGGGATTCATTGTATAAGTACATACTCTAACTTTTGTAGTAATTTAAAATTTTGAGAGTTTAATGAGGTCTAAGATGTAGGAGTCAACTTCAAAATTCCTTATGAGAAGCTAGTCATGCGACATGTCAAATAACACTGCCTTGCCCCCCTGAAAACCGTGGTGCAATCTAAATTCAAAAGGGTTATACCGTTTTCAAGATATCTGTAGGTCTAAGATGTAGGAGTTGACTTAAAAATTTTAACTAGAAGCTAGTTATGCGACGTGTCAAATAACACTGCCTTTCCCCCCTGAAAACAGTGGTTCAATCTAAATTCAAAGGGTTGTACCGTTTTCAAGATATCTGTAGGTCTAAGATGTAGGAGTCGACTTAAAAATTTTAACTAGAAAGTAGTCATGCGACATGTGACATGACTCCTACCTCTTAGACCTACAGATATCTTGAAAACGGTATAACCCTTTTGAATTTAGATTGCACCTCGGGTTTCAGGGGGGAAAGGCAATGTTATTTGACATGTCGCATGGCTAGCTTCTCATAAGGAATTTTGAAGTTGACTCCTACATCTTAGACCTCAGGTATTTCCCAAAATTTTAAATTACTACAAAAGTTAGAGTATGTACATATACAATGAATCCCGTCATTGAAAATCAATTTTAATATGAATTGTAGAAAAATCCTAGGGGGGAAGGGACTTTATAACCACCCTGTATGTGTGTCCATGGTACCGATAACTTTTGAAGGGGATCTCCGATTTTAATGAAATTTGGTATGAAGGTGTAAACAAAGGTCTATTTTCATGAGTTCGCGAACCAGCATGATCGGGTTATGGGAAAGGGGTTTTATGGGGTTTCAAAGGGGGTAAACAATGGGGTTTTGGAATTTTTGGACCTCAAATTTCAAAATTCAACAATTTTTACTAAAACTATTTAAAAGGGCTTAAAAACAAACAATTGAGTATTTTGAATTTTTAACTAGCTTAACAGATAACGGAGAAAAGCTAAAAACAGGTTTCCCATGTTAATCTTATGGGAAATAAATAAATAGAACACTGTATCTCGCTTATTTATATGCGTGATAAAGTGTACCAAATTTTACCAAATTATAACTTAGTACAATTTGGTATGTACCTTCACTAGGTAGGGTTTTAATGCTATTTGCTTACAACACCCATATGGCGGCAAACCTACATACTCTCCATATTATATTATATTATATTATATTATATTACTCCCCATGGGGTTTATGGGGAAAATTTAAAAAGTGCCGAATATTGATACAATTTTATATTTACCATACCTAATCATTATATGTCCTAACAACTAAAATTTTCTAACAATATCCCATGGCAGCAAACCTACATACTCATTCTTATCGTGTTGATGGGGAAAATACAAAATCTCAAATTCCTATGGAAGTTCGCTGAGTAGGCCTACGCAGGTCTGCTGCGACGAGGGTATTTTATTTTACGAAATTCTCGTGGGTTGGAATCTAGTTTTTGTATGGAAACGTAAAAACTTATATCATTTGGATAAATAACCAGAGTTAACAATTTTATTTGTTTAAAAGTTTAAGCTGAATCATTGAATCATTGGTTGAGAAAATTGACAACAACATATTTTGTTGAGACGCCACTCCTTGTGCTGTACACTTAGCCGTGTAAAATCTCATTTAGGGTAACAGAATCGTATGTGTGTGACCTGAACAAACTCGTGTTATGTGTCAGAGGGGGCGGGGGAAGGGGGGTGGCAATTCCAGCCCCTCCCCCAACGTTAACAACGGCCTAAATTAAATCCAAACATTTGAAGATAACAGCGTTTCACACAAAAATGGAAAGGTCTCTCAAATGGGCCTGACCCTCCCGTCCCTTTACGGATTGCCCTTATACATGAACATGTGGTCCCTTGTGTTTAAAACATGCTTGTTTTGATGATTTTTGCCTATATCGTTCAAATAGTTTGCTCTCCAAATATTTTTAAAATTATACCTGCTTTTTAACATAAAAAGTGAACCAATATTTGGTTACTTGTAAAATGTAACAAGTTAACTTTTCTCATCGGAACAAGATAACGTTAAGTGGGTCAAGTAGAATTATTTTTTTTATGTCCACTTTCTTCAAACAAAATTTTATTTTACTCTTTTATTTGTGGGTTAATATGCTTTCTATAACAGTATACAATAAAACTCCTCGTAGGTCTACTATTTCTAAATTAGTATGCCATTAATATGTGGATATTATAATTTACTGTACAGAACTTGTGAAAGAAACACATCTCCAATGCTTCTTAGGCTTCTGATTTAGTATAAAGGAACATTTTAAAACAAAATATGGAATTTGTGAAAGTTCAAATTACATAGAGTATTCTAAATTTTAATTTAATGCATACAATTAAAGCTGTATGTGCGTTAAACTGGGGTAGTTTAATGTTTGCGAAACTATCGGTGGGTTATGGCGGCCATTACACCTGAAATGAGCCCCAAAATATTTACGACCCAACTGAACTCCGCCCCATATCACCACCGCCGCACACACGAGCGGTATCGGGTGGAACCCATGGACCTCCGGGCGGGGAGTAAAATGTTATCAATTACAGACAAAGTACTCGTAATAAATTTTGGTATATCATTTTTCACTTAAAATATACTTTTTGGAGCCACCGAGTTTTCCACGATATGGGGGAAGAGGGCCCTCCGGGAGTCAGAAGAAAATCTTAATTGAGAGCAGAAGTTGATATCTATCTATGTTGTCATTTATATTGTGTTGATAGGTCTATGTAATGTAATGCCCCAGAATAAAATTCTCAAACTGGACCTTCAATGGATGACTGAAACAAAAATGGCAGGCAATAAAAATTTTCATTGCATGTACAAAACTTAAAAACGCAATGACTTTCGTAATACTCGACCTTTTGAGGTGTGGTTTGTGTCATAATTTCTCTAAATTAAAAATCGATAAAACTAATGTGTGTCTGATACTGCGTGACAAAGGGAAAAACGATTTGTCTAAGACTTCTTTGGGGACGTGCCTTAGAGTAAGCTTTATAAAACTTGATTGCTTTTGTCACACCATATGATTTTAAACTTATCGAATTAAGGGCGTTAAAAGTCAAGGATTAACTAGTATTCAAAAGTGGTTGCACTTTTTTTTATTTTTCCATCTGTGATTTCAATGTTCAAAGTTAGATTGCCCACCACTTCGTTTGGTTTCATTGAGGCCCGGTTTGAGGATTTTACCCTGGACCATTTTTATACATATACAGACGGGTACATAATATCACCTTATGCTTGTATTTCAGATTTTATTCTGACTCACGGTGGGTGTTATGTTAGTGCCTTCAAAATGTAGATGTTTTGAGGTTAAAAATGATCTACCCATCAAGTTTTAATGTTAACTTAATTGTTAAAAGTGTAATTGTTGGAATAAGAACATTTTATACACCTACACCCGTGGATTTACTTTTTGAACTCCCCGCATACTGGAACTACGGAGAAAATACGTTTAATATCAGTTTAATAATTTACTTTACTTTTTAACAGAACGAATTTTGAGGAAAAAAGACATTTAGGCTACAGTGCGGATTAGGTCGCTTGTTTCAGTGCCTTCTTGGGTAAAGGCTTTCGTGCGAGAGTTTTACCACCACGCCCTACTCGGGTACAGGTGTTTGTTTTAAACAGAAATCGTCGGTTTTGGATAAAAACTATACAGTCTTACTCACATCACAAGTCACTGAAGTTAGTCCCAAAGTTGTCAATGCGATCGTAGACGGAGTAGCCTATAGTATGAGCGAGTTCGAAAGCAACAAATTTGGCTTTTGGGCCGTGTAATGAATTTGGCATTGCCAACCTTAAATTAATCTTTTAATCTGGAAAGGATCCTTAACACTAAGACTGTTACAATGTGAAAGGTATAAAATAGATTTTAAAATAACAATTTTATTTTTTCTAACAAAATTAGTTGCCGTTTCCATAGGCCTACTTTTTTTAATGTGGTGCTATGTGCAATTTAACTAACTAGATAATGAATGTTGAACAGTTATCTTTGTCATGTCTATGAATGTATTACCATAATTTGTTATGGAATGAAAAATTACTTGGCAATACAAAATGCATCTAGCCTAAATACTTTATGAGTACATGGAGCGAAGAACAAGTCATTAGATGCATTATTTTGTGATTGATCGTTGTTTATTATGGTTGATATTTAGGGGATATAGATCCCTATAACTATAACAGCTTATATAAACATAAATGTTTGCTAAGCAATCCTAACGATTAGGCCTATTTGGTATCCAATGAAGTCAATAAAAACATGTGTGATATCTTCACTCATTGAATCTCTTCAGCCTATCTCTTAATTAAAGGGCGTAGGCCTAAAACGGTACAGTGATCATCAGCAATAAATTATGACTAAACCCTGAGAGTGGTTGAATCATTTAAGGTTGGGAACATTAATTTATTATGTTGAAATGGACTGTCGTAAAGTCAAGGCAAAGAAAATATTATACGAACCTCCCACAAATTTATCGATATCAACTTAAAATGATGCGTTTCAGTCACTCAATAAAATCTTCAACACCGTGAGTTTTACAATGATGAAACAGCAGATGTCTTTACTTAAATGGATTCCAACCAAGGGAGTTTCAGAGAAAAATGAACGAACAAAAACATTTCCTCTCCTTTTCTTGTAGTTTCATCTCCGTTCCGATGCCAGGTCCGAATCTCAATCTTGTAATATTTTGTCTGATGAGTTTCCCAATCAACGCAAATGTGTCTATAAAATTTCTCATTTCTCTTGACCATATTCATTACAGATTGTTATGATAAATTCAATGATGATATTTTGAAATACCAAAACAATATCGGTGTACTCAATCTATAAACGATTTGATATACATCTTCATTTCATGATGATTATTATTTTAGCTCGTAAATATTTTTCATAAGTTTTTTTCTTATTTACAAAATATGTATAGTAAAATACGGAACGAAAAATGGGATTAAAAGGTTCAAAAGCACGCGTTCTGGTGGTATTACAAAACAATTTTCCCCAGTTAATTTATTATTTTCAACACCCTTATGGAGTTATCTTCAGGATTGTAGAGTGTTAAAATGTTCATCGCTTAAATTTAAGTTCCATTTTACATTAAACCTTTAAACTCACATTTTATATCATAGGGCAGCTTTAAGTTCTAGGATTTGTTCAACACTAATTAAATTTTGATTTTAGTTTGTATAACTCATTCTTCATCGTTATTTCGTTATATTTTTAAAATTAAATTGTATGTACTGCATATCGTCATAAAATGTTATCAAAGCTGGTCCAACCCAACACGTAATGGTGTGCATGTGCAAGTTCAGTAAACAAGTGGTTATTTAAACAGAACACATTTACAGCTGTTATGTGTTGGCCAATTGGTGGTCCAATTAAAATAAACGGGGCATAATCAAATTACTTCAATTACCTTGTGTAGGGGACAGCGCCAACCGAATGTCTCTGCAAACAAAAACATTTCGATAAAACATCGGATAGCTTAAACAAAATCGTATAAGTAACCTTAAATGCATAATTAAAAAGTGTGCTAAGAGAAAATATCCCAAGCAAGATAAAAAAACCAATATTTAGCTTAATAATTTTGAATGACAAAAAAAATCACTGGTTGAAGAATGATTTTAGCAGAGCTCTCCTGATTCGCAAACATGTTGGGATTTGATATTGAAAAGCAGCAAATATTTAAGTATAAGGGAGACAAAATGTCCCAAACATTAACTGCATAAATATTAATGGTTAATAATAAAAAAATGTTAATTTTAATACATAATATATGTTAATGAGTCTATAACCCGTTCACTGGAACAGAGTGTGTGGTCTCAGATGATCGTTCGCTAGAGGTTGAAAATCTTCAATATTAATTACCGGGAAATATCATTTGAACATGGCAATAAAGTTAGTGAACGACGATGAAACCATAGAAAAACAACCTCAAAAGCGACAGAATTGCGTCTATTTACGTAAATCCCATATAACCTTAACGTCCGAGAATTTCTCCATTTTTAAATTAAGAAAATACAATCGGTCGTTTTAAAGGAATGTGCTCGGAATAAGCGAATTTTTTGAATAGCACAGTCCGGAATAACGGGAGTCTACTCTTTTTTAAATGCGAAACAAGCTGAAGCTAGAGGTGCCTACCGAACTTTTATATTGCAAATCAAAATAAATAAAACTTTATTACAATAGATAATTTGCTAGATTTCGTAAAGGAAACACAGGTATCGAGGTCTCTCTGTGGTTTGCTGTTAAACTTTTGAAGCTAGACATTTTCTATGGATGGTTAAAATTTGGAACATCTGTGAATTTTGTTATTTTTTATAAAATTTCCAGTTTTTTTTAGACATGGCCTCCATTTTTAAAAGGCGCCTTAAAAGTTAAAAATGTCAAAAACCACATGCGTTTGATTATAGTTCTGCATTGTCAAGTTTTAATTCCTCACGTTATATAATCTTAAAGAGATAAAGGATTAATCAAAATTACATAAACATATAAATACATATTAAATTATTTGATAGTTTTTATCTTCTGTATAATCTGTTATCTGTTAACACACGATTTCATTCATTAATGTAATTTATAAACAGGTGTTCTCATGTAAAGTATTGAGGGGAGATTGGTAATACAAAACTAAAGGATACTATAGACAAGGCGAGTGAGCGTAGCAAACGAGCTCACCTGAACTTTTCTCATTTAAAAGTAGGCTATTTGGAGAGTTTTGGTAATAAAAAAAGTAAAAGATATTACTAACTTAAGGCGAGTGAGGGCAACGAACGAGCTGAATCTGACGGCGAGTGAGCGTAGTAAACTAGCTCACCTGAAGGGCATACAATTCCTTGGGTTGACATTGCAAATTGATTACCGAGTATTTGATAAAATGGTTGCAAGATTCACTTTAGAAACTCTTGAATTCCTCTTAAACTCTCACTGCTTTGAAATTATAATGCAACCAGTTTGTTTTCATTTAGTTCATTTATCAATTTTTTCTTATTTGTCCCCAGATAAAAATCACCGATTAAAAGTATCAAAGTATATTAACTTGGACAATAAAACCAAGTAGTTATTCATTACATGGAACATATTGTAACAATACCTTTTCCCTCAAGGTTTAATACTTAGTAAATTTTCTACCATGTAAGACCTCTTCCTCCGAAGCTAAAAAATTCATGTATGTTTTTACGACCGCGCCTAAGTTTACTGGCGGGGCTCCTGTTTTTTATTGCTTTTTCTTGGGAATAACTCTCACAGAGAACTCCGTAATCCAAGCAACTCTCCCCGTTACTCTTTAGAGGTATTTCTTATTGAAAGAGACATAACGTAATGGAACTCTAGCGTTGGGCCACAATGATGATTGCCCATGTAATTTGCTTGTCATAGAAAATATCAATAAATGTTGAATTATATATTAGAGTGAAAAGACAGTCTTGGTTATAGATATGACATTAAGAAACTGAAAATATTACACATTTCTGAATTATTGTTTTGTAAAAGGTTATCACTTTGAAGAGATAACAATGTACCAAAACAAATTAATTTAAAAATAGAGAATAACAAACAAATGGTAATACCTCAGTCAACAGTTCCTTGGAGGTCTAGTGCTCTGTAGTCCGAGGTATTTAAACCATTTATTTGTCAATAATTACAGTTCGGGGGCTTAGGGGCTATATAAACTCTATATGATGTCAAAAAATATCAAAGAGAATAAAGTTATTAGTCATTACAGTTTAAATACATTAACTTATATTCAACATTTTTCAGAATTACAAGGGCGTGATAAATTTAACTTAGATTTAATTGTTGTCAGGTTAGACACCGACACAAATGCATTTTTGCTTAACATAACGTCTACAATTAATTCCACTCTCTGAATATTTTCTCTGAATATTCTCTCGGAATATTCTCTCCGCACTTTGTCCAGGCGTCAGGACTTTAGAGAGAATGTCTAAGAGGCGTTTATTATAAAGTAATAAAATTAAAATCCTACTTGAAATACAGTAAGGCCGGTTCCTACGTGGGCGACAGATGCGACGCGACGAGAGCGACAAAATTTCAAACAAATGTATAAGCATTGGAGCGTTCTTAGTGGGCGACAGGAGCGACAACAATTTACAATGTATAACATTATGGCAATGCAAGCTTGTCGCTGGTGTCGCTCCAGTTGCTCTCGTCGCGTCGCATCTGTCGCCCACGTAGGAACCGGCCTAAAAGCACTTACTGACCAATAAAGCACAATAATTAATACTAACACTGATAGAAAAACAAACCAGAGCAAAAACCGGGGGGCTGAAAAATCTTGAAACGGCTTAATATTTTTATCGATAATTTAGCTAGAATTTTTAAACTCTGATAATTCAATATAGAGTTAATATATATATATATATATATATATATATATATATATATATATATATATTATATATTTAGCGCTATGTTATCTAAGGATCAAAGTCTGATGATGGTAGGGCCACGAAGAGTCAGTAGAAATCTTAAAATGTAAGCATATGTTCATAAAATGAAAGGTATAATTTAATAAGAAAAATGCCGCAAACCCGACCTCATTTGTTTGACCATGGGTTGAACAAAACTTAAGGCATTCAAACTTCCATTGAAATAATACTTTGATAAAACTTAAAAATTCAATAATTTTGGATATACCAATACGGATATATACCTTATATACCTTTTGAGGTTAGGTCTGGGTGTATTATTCAGAAGTTAAAAAGCTTAAAAAAATACAATATGACATTACAACAAAACTAAAAAAATTAAAGAATGTTCTTAAAATCAGTTCAGGTTAAAGTAGTTGGGCTGAGCTTCTAGAAGCTTGTGTAGCTTGAAGGCAACATTCAAGACATCCTCTAGGGGTGTCCCTGAAGGAAAGTTTATCGGCCTTTGTCATATTCTATATAATTTTATAAGTCTTTATTTTCTAGATAATATTTCATAAACTCAACTGCCAAAGTCTCGAAGTTATTTTTTGTTTTGTTTCGGCAATAGTATTTCAATGAGAAGTTTTATAGTTTGCTCAGTCTCGGTCAACCAATTGAGGTCGGGTTTGCGGCACTGTGCTCTATTAAGTCAGACCTTCAATTTGATGTATATAAACTTATTATCACATTTAAGATTTTCTACTGACTCCTAATGGGCCGAACAAAATCACATTTAGACACTCAGTAAATGTGAGGGGACATTAAAAAATAAACGGTATCAGATAACTGACACATACTTTCTCCTAAGAATATGAAAAGGTGTTAAAAGCCTCAAAACATTAATGTCTTGATGGCTCAGTCGGATAGCCACCAGGTGAGCAGCACGAGTTTTTCCGTCCGAAAATTGATTTTTTTAAACACATTGTGCTCTATAACTTTTGAACGCGCATTTTCCCGGAGATGCGGGTGGTGTCATTTTATTCGGCATTTTAATCTTAATAAACCACAAAATTTTAATCAAAATCGTTAGAGCCATTTTTTAGAAATTTTGATTTTTTACGTTTTTGGGGGGTTTTGGGGGGGGGGGGGGGTAAACTACCCTTAAAAATCAAAAATTCAAAAAAATGAAAAAGGCCTGGAATTATCGTGGGTTTGAACCTACATACCAAGTTTCATCAAAATCGGACCATTGGGGAATTATCTAGCTCTGTTTACATCCAGACACACAGACACACACACACACACACACACACACACACACACACACACACACACACACACACACACACACACACACACACAGACAGACATCACTATGAAAACCACTTTTTTGGACCTAGGGGGCACCAAAATGGATAAATTTACGAACAATTCAAATTTTAAAATTTTGGCGAAACTAATACCTTCTCCATATACACAATAATAGGGGGAAAGGGGGCTCCAAAATGAATATATACCTCATCAGTAACTGTATCCATTACTGGTAATATAAATTATTACCAGTAATGGAAATATCAAGCAGTTTCCAGACATTTCAGCTGCTTGGACTTCCAGATGATTACAACTGGAAAAGAAGATATTAGTAAAAAATGCAACGTTTTTATTGACACATGTTTAATAGATATTATAAAACCAAGTTATTGTGCAATGTGGTACAATTCCAACAGTTCAATGTTTACTATAAGCATTCTAAAAGTTTATAACATATACACTAGATATTATAGGTGGACTGCTTGAAAAGAATCACTCGCTCCATAAAACACGTGGGAAACGAATTTTTCAAATAATTTTATCTATACTGTGACTACAAACAATTTCCTGCACATTCTAAGAATTGCGTTTTCTTTTCCTGTCAAAACAGCAAGAAGAAGAAATGTCTCATATTCCTTTATGTCAATTCCCAGAGGTGTTTCCAGTCACAACTTTTCTACAGTTTGCTGAATGGAGTGTTTCAGGAATTTCCCGGCTGGGTTGCAGGATGCCGAGATACTGTAGTTGGCATCCTTGTTTCCTGTCCCACATGCACCGACCACTGCTGACTGCTGAGTGCCGAATGCTGAGTCAGGGTCCCGGGTGCAGCATTATCACGTCTGCACGAGGCTATCAGCACGTTGGCTCCAGCACGCGCGTTATCAGCACCTGCTGGCTCTACCGTGCTGATCCCCCACAGACTCAGCATATGGAAGGAAGTGGATTAAGAATGCTGACGTAGTTACGTAGACGATTAAAATGTCTGTCTCCCACATAATTTCCGACGGAGTGGAGCCTGAGATTATGATGCAGTTTGAAAGCTCATAATCCCCGAAAATTGTTAATGAATTCTGGAACGGACAAAATATTGTTTACTGCTTTGAGACTTGCAAAATGTTCAATGGACTATTAAAGTAGGCTATACACAGTGTACACAGCAACTGTTATTTTAGAGGATGGCTGTAAATGCTGATGGAAATGGGCCAATTCTTAGATAAAACTATAGTTGAACAGAAAAATATCAGAATTCTCAGAATTTGGTTGAGAGTTAATTTTATAGTGTTCAGAATTCCTAGTCCTAAAATTCAATACTTCACCTTGACGATGTACACCTACCTTGCTTAGTTTACGATATAGAATAATTATACGTTTTAGTTTTTAATGTTTGGCGACTAAGAATGTACGCCATGTTTGCAATTTATTCCCAATTAATGTGTACCATAAAAATTACGACTAAATTAGCATAACAATTTAATTTTTAGAAGGCAATCAAATTAAAAGTCAAAATGAAATTTGATGGGTGGGGGTTGAAGGTTGGCTAGACAAGTCTAGTGCACTTGTGACATGGAAGAAATGGACAAATTATTTTTAAAAAGATCTGTTATAGTCAAAAGTCAATGGCAAGAAGAGACGATTTATTCAATTTATTATTGAAGATTTATTATTTATTTAGATTCAATTCAAGAACGTGTATGACGCTATCTTTAGACTACGTGTTGGAAAAATAAGCTAACCAAAAATATAGATCTGCTTTCATTTTATTTTTTAGTTTTATCTCATCATTCTTACACAATCCTAAACATTTTAACTTTTCCAGACAAAAACAAAACATTGCATAAATAAGCAACAAACTTTCTAAAATATTTTAAATCTAAGCTTAAATTTAGCATATGGAGACCAACGAATTGAGGGGTGGGTTTCATACTGAGCGTCCCGGTTTGGTCCTGTAAAATTATGACAAGCCTACAATTAACTAAGTACCGGTAAGTCTATTGTTTTTACATTCTCTCTACTCTACTACATGAAACGTCCAGTTTAGGTTTAAGTCGTTTGGACTGAGCTTATGGTTGGACTGAAATTCAAGCTATGATTCGTTAACACAGCTGTTCTCAACCTAGTTCACCTTGCGAACCCCTAAGCCGTTGTATCTTCATGAATTGTACCCCTTAGGACCCTAGGTCATATTTATCCTCAAATTAGGTCTTAGCCTGGGCTATCTACGGAATTTATTATTAGCGAAGTATTAAAAGCCTCAAATTTGACAAACACTTCAAGAATAGTTTAGTTTCGCTGAATATATTAAGAAACAAAAGACTTCTTGGTAATTTAATAGAACTGGAATTTACACTTACTTATTGTAATATTCTTAGTATAAGCCCCTGAGCCTGCTTTGATAAACTAAGTTTTTTTTTTTTTTTTAAAGTTGGACTCAAAAGAAGACAAATAAATCTTCATATCTGGTGCTGCATCAAGTTTGTTCCTATATTCATTTTTAATATACTCATGCGTGGAAATTGCTTGCTCTACTAGATCCGTAGTTGGAAATGGTAGCAGAATTTTTATAGCTAGATTGGACAAATTCACATATTCGTCACTCAAGTCTAACCACAATTGAATCAAAGGTTTTCTCTTTAATTCTATTTTCGAAGACAAGCTCGTGAAAATCTCATATCAAATCTTCCTTCTCATTGAAATTAAGATTGGATTATTTAAAATATGTTTCAGAGAAATGATCCTCAATCCGATGAACAGACCAATTTTGAATTAGGTCTGACGTTGACAATGTAAACATCTTTGTCTTTTTAATATTTCAAACTGTTAACAGTTGGAAATCTTTCACGGTTATGGTAAAATTTGTATAGTTATTTCAAAGTTTTTGTATGAAAGTACGGTAGCTAAAAATTTTCCTGTCCGCCATTATCAATGTATCTCTCGCGAACCCCATGCACTTCACCGCGTACCCCTAGGGGTACGCTTACCCCAGGTTGAGAATCGCTGCGACGCTGCGTTAACACATTATCCATAAGCCCATGTGATTGCCAGGCTGTGTGGCGAATGTTTTTGGAATGCTGATAGCCTCACATGCCCCACAACTGGCGTGGTCTATTGGATGACGACGGCAACAGTACGACCAGATGGCTGTGACGTCACCCCGACGGTGGAGGGGGGTGTTTACAAAGGGCAGAATAATGATAGATAAAGAGCAGCGAGGGTCACCTGAGATTCGTTCCGGCACTTCCTTTCTGTAGTTGTAGCAGTGATGAGCTAAAACGTTGGTTTTCGTTAACTGTTACATTACAACTGTTACTCGTGTTATGTAACAGCTAATACCATCGTTCTCAAAGAACGTCTATCGTAAGTCGTTATCCAATAACAGTTCAGATCTGGCTAACTCTTCTTTTAAAACAGTCAATGCTAAGTGCTGATGAGAACGTTTTAGCCTAAATTGTTATTTAGAAACGATTTATCGACACAGCGAAGAACATGAAGATGACGATGACATGTTGATATTTATAGCGAAGGAAAAATTACATCTATTGTTCTAACCGCAGTAATTTGGTAATTTGTTCAACGATTACAAACACATCATAATCATATCGTAAGTTGTTATGCCAAGGATAGTAACGGATAAATTTGACTAAGTGCAGGGCCAGTCAGAGTCTAAAGAGTCAGGACCAGGACGTCAGACCAGGAGTTGTTCTTCTGCAACACTGTTCCTAAACGTTCTCAAATATCGTTATCAGCAATACTATTATTTCGTTCCTATATACCTGACTAGATTACACTAGTTCCTCTTCCTAGTCGTTACAACGGAAATGTCTAAGTCTAAATCATAATCTTTCCTGTTCCCTAAGTCAAGTCGTTGTCTGTTTTGATAACGTTTTATCCATAAACTGTTAGCATACTTACATGATGCTCGGTCCGATGTACGGTCCGGTGGAAAGTCCAGTATCGCCGCCTTAAGGTTTGTTAGTCTGTGGTTTAGGTTTTAAAACAGTTTTATTTCATTAAATATAGATTGTGGTCTAATTTGTGTTATTTACAAGGTGTTTATATAAATATATATATATATATATATATATATATATATATATATATATATATATATATATATATATTTCTATCGCCATTCGATGAAACATATTCCACTCATACAAGTACAACATTACAGTATTGTGTCAAGATAAGCGGGTTGTATGAACCATTTTCTGTATAACCTTTCTGTAAACCATTAAATTTGGTATACTTGATGTTCAGCCTATAACAAATATATCATTAGTTGTAAAAATATAATTATACAAATAAATAGTTTGTCAGAACTCACTGGAAAAAATCTTTGGGTCTATTCTAAATTTTAAAAAGTAAGGTTTCGAATCCATTATTTAGTGTGCGTTCAGCCAAACATAAAAATACAATTCTTATATACAGCACCTGTAAACAAGGGCAGCAACTGGTTTAATAACTCTTGTTTTAACATTAACTCTAATTAAAAATCATTATGCAAAAGTAACATGCTATTAAAAATCTCGTTTTTATTGGGGGGAAAGCTACAGCATTTGTATAATAATTGTTTTCGAATGCAAACAATTTTATTGTTTTCAATAGAGAAAATATTATACTGTAGTAAAATATGATCAAATGAATTGAATTTACTGATCAAAATATGCCATTGTCAACCTCTCGTGGATGAGTTTCTAATTATAAAAGTGAATAAATATTTAGTATTCTGAATTTTAATAAGTTAGAAATTGTCAAGAAAAAGACTGTTCCGAAGCGATAAATTTCGTATTCCTGGGGAACCTGTACAAAAATGTAGGCCTAAATTGATGTTCAGAACACAGCATTGCTATTTTACGAAGATATGATTTTGATGGACAGACTCGTCCAGAGACAAACGTTTGTGTGATAAACACAAAAAGAAACAAATTTACTTCAGATTCTGTAATCATCACAATTTTATCCTCTTAAAAAATACTTAAGACAATGTAGCCTCTACCATAAAGAAAAATGAAATTTTAACTGTTTGAAAAATAGATTCATGTATTAGGAAATATAAAGAAATTGTATTAAGAGTGTGCAGTTCCGACCGACTTTTTTGTATTTTTATCCCCAGAAGACAAATGTTAAATTTCAAACTTCCGCTACACCTATTGGCCAAAAAGAGTCATCTTTCTTTATGTCATTTGGAAGGAATTGCAATTTTATGTTATTGTAATACCTAGGGACCTGTGAAATAAAAACTTTTACATTTTTTATTGTTTGATTAATAAACAACAAAGAATTCTCAACATTTTCAAACAAAAAATCACAGCATCCTAGGTAAAACTTCCTTCAAAATGACATAAGGATGAATCTTTTTGACCAATATTAAAGGCGTAGCGGCTGTTTGAAATTTAACATTGGTATTATGGGAATAAAAATATATGTTGGCCGGTACTGCAGACTCTTAATTAAAAATATCACCACTAAAGAACACCATTAAAATAAATAAGAAATATAAGAGCCTGAGAATTTTGATTCGCAAAACTACGCACTGACACGTTGTGTGGATTGCATCCAAAATTTAAAGGCAACTCCGAAACGTTTAGCTGTATTCAACTCACATTTAAGAAAGCGCGCGTATTCATCTATGACATTAGACCATACATATTAAAAACTATAAACTCTTTATGGAGTAAAGTTAACTAACAAATTCGTCTACAGTTGGGGTACTTTCGGTTACAGATTAGATTTAAAAAAGTAATATTTTCTTTGTAAACCTAAGATAAAAAAAACTCCCTATTCTATATAATTTAAGTATTGAAGGAACAGAATAAATTTTTTCGATATACATTCAAACAATTTGAAGTGAATATCCTATACTCTAAAACGAAAAAGTTAACTTATACATGTGTATGAGCAATAGTCTAGAAAACGGCTCTAACGATTTTCTCCAAACTTTTCAGATAACTTAGCTCTGTGATAAAATAATAGTCTATATTTACATGTGTCTCTTTTCGTAGATAATACCCCCGTCGCAGCAGACCTGCGTACTGTACTCATCGGATTTCCAATAGATCTTTGTTAATTTGTTCAGTTAACAAAACATTTTGTCAAAATCTTATTAATCATCCTCACAAGTAAGTATAAATAATTGACATTGTATTATATGTTTACCTAATTTTTTATGTTAATAAATAAATTCGTGTTAAGGAATATTATAATAAATTCATAACCAAAACTATCATGAAAGATCTGGTTACAAATTACAAAATTTAGGTAAACATTATTATTATGACAAATAAAGAAAAATCATCAGATCAGCTGATGATGTTTAGACACCTTTTCCCATTCTACCTTTTTTCTATTAAAACACCATGGTGATTTGGTATATGTTTGCTGTCATGAGGGTTTTTTGCTAAGTATTGTTTCCTCGTCACCTAATAAAGGTATATACCAAATTTTATTAATTAACGTCGAAAAATAAGCGATATATAAGGTTTTATTTTATTTCCCATAAGATTAACATGGAAAACTTGTTTCGAATTTTCTCCGTAACCAGTTAGTTAAGTTAATTCTAAATTCTAATTTTTAAAAAAAGTTTTTTTTATATATTTTATTATACTTAAAATTATTAGTAATACAATCATGCTGGTTTTCGAACATATCCTGAAGAATGCTACCTTGCACCTCTACAAAATTTACTCAAAATCGGAGGTTCCGTTTGAGAGTTATCGTGTTAACGGACAAAAGAACAGGGAGTTTGAAAAATCTCTTCCGTCACTCCGCGTGGCGAGTCCTTGGATAAAAAATTCAAACTGTTAAAAATAACGAAAAGCTGAAAATTAAATTATTTAACCAATGATACCAAGTTTGTAAAGAACTGACAACAAATGACGGACTAATTGCAATTTTTCCGCAGAAAAACATTGATTTTGTATCATAACCCATGCAAATTATGGTTATTGTAGTCTAATAGAAAAATCGCAATTATTAGCAAATATTTACTCTTAGGAAGTTCAATATACGCCTAAAATGTGACTTTCATATTTTGGCCATCTTTAACTTGTCCCTAGGACCTCGGTTCCCGAATGTCAGCAAGCAAACCTAGGACTGCACAACGGTGCTAAAAGTGAGCACTGTTCAAAAAACAGTTCAAAACATTTTTATTCAGTATTTGATACAAAAATTTACAATTATCAGCCCATGTTATATAACAACACGTGCAAGCTTGTTATTTTCTATTAATAGTTTTAAATTAATCTAACAGTCATGCAGAACAGTACATGCTAACGTAATTAAAGTACATGCAAAAAAAATTAAGTGACACAATAAAGCAATGCTCAAACATTTTTTATCAATTTTTTAAATTGATAAATAAATTAAATAAATAACTGTTGATTAAATAAATTGTTTAAGCAAAAGGTGGACGGACAGGAAGGACGACTCATCACACGGAGTCAGACATCCCTTGAAATAATAAAGGAAAAATTCGAGTTGGAAGTACACATACAGAACAGACACCGCCCGCCCACCAGTTCTAACCGGCAGAGTCATGGCGCGCGGGTGTACATATACTTATCGGGGGACCGCGCGCTCATACGAGAACTAAACCAGCAAGGTGCTTATTGTGCGAAGATAAACCACAAAGTTGTGGTAAACACCACTCAAATGTATTCAGAGGATTTATCATGTTAATCAGACTAATTAATAAGAGCACTTTAAAGACTTTTATGGAATATTCCTAATAGTTTTTACCCCCCCCCCCCCCTCACTTAATGACAAAGTAATGTTCTTTTTATTTAATATTCTTAATATCTTTTTTGTTTATGGTACTCTTTTTATTTTCGCCATAAACCCCATAGAGGTGACGTAGGTTTGCCGCCATATGGGTTTTATAAGCGTTTAAGTTTTATTTGCAACCATTGTTTTAATAGATTTGCTGTCTGTTTATTATGACAACAACTCTAATTTTAACATCAATAATCTCAATATTCTTCAATACACAAATAGTATTCTCATAGGCCAGACATCTGTAGGAAAATGGATAATAACAATAAATCAATCAAAGTTATTCATGATAAGAATTAATCTAACAATATTACCTTATAATATTAATTTAATAGGAATAAATTTCAATACAATCAATGCATCGGCTCTTTTTTCTATCATCGATTAATCAGTTATTTTTCTTACGAATCGATTCTTTGAAACCGTCTGCATTACTTATTCGATATTTTCCCCATCATTATTAAGTCTAAAAGATTACACAAATCCAGGCTAATTATTTTTCAAGTAACAAAACAGCCCCTTAAAATGTTTAAGAAATCACATAATATCAGTTCGTAAAAAATGACATTGTACCCAATCAAAGTTCTTTTGTTATTTATTTGATTTTTGAAATAGACAATCGAATTTAAACTACGGTGCGCCTCTTGTAATAACTGATGCTGACCTTTATAAAAATAAGTTACAAGTTTTATTTACTTCTTACTTTAGTATTTGTGTATTCTTAAGAAATTTTCATATGATACGAATTTCGACTGTTTCTGGGTACAGTTATAGGCCTACCACTGAATAAAAGTATAAAGATTATTGCATTTTCAATTACTTTCTTGTAAATACCATAATTTACAGAAGTATAAATCAAACCAGCTGACTAGGAATCTAGATAATGACTCTAATACAAAGAATCGATTCTCCTGATTAATTATTCAGGGTGTTCCTAAATTCTCGACCCCACCTCACCAGGCTATCCCTCGTGTTGAAACAAACAAATTTAATTACGTAATGTGTAGTAAATGTAATGTATTCGTTATGTTATCCTAATGAAAAATAATTGCTTGGATTAATAAAGTATCTGTTAAAAGACTCTCATTTACTCGGTTATTTTTTGTCAAGTGTTCGACATTAGACAACATTCGCCTAGCCTTATTATTGTTGTTTAGGCCTAAGGTAATCATTTATAAAAAAATAGTGGTGTAGGGCTCATTGAAATGTAAAATTGTTCATTTTGAGATATTTAACTTTGCTAGTTTTAAATGGCCACCAATTGAAAACCGAGAGATATAACATTTTGAAATTCTTTGTTAAAAAGTAACCGGCTAACTTAAACCAACATGCGAAGTTTAAATTTTATATCTTTACAAATTGGGGATAATGAATATTTATTGAAGAACATATGCAGGCAGACGTCCAGAAAACTGAGAAAGACAAGACTTATAAGTAACACAAATAATTTTGTTTGTTTCAACCTCAGGAATAACCTGGTAAAATTTGGATGGAGAATTTTTGGAGTCTGTATAGTCTTAAAATAATGGATTACTTTTTCATTTGACTGTCCCATCACTGAGCCTTTGGTTCCAGTACGGGTTGCTAAGTAGGTGTGTACCGTAGCCGTATTGTCTGACATTTCAGCAAAGGGCAACGGCGCGGTGCGGCGGCGGCGGATCTGGCTGTTGGGGGGGGGGGGGGGGAGGGGGGAATCAGGAAACGCTTTTATGTAGTCCTCAGTTGGCAGGGGGGATTCGCTCCCGCCCCTAAACCTCTCTCTCTCTGACATTTTGATTTTAGCAAAATGATAAATAATAAAACAATGCAATTATGTCAGTTTGGACCTGCCTTAGAATGATTGACACTGTTTATATTTTAATACTTTTATACTGTTACAGTAGTTTAATAACTTAAAACAGGCGTGTTTTACAATAAAACACTCAAATAAAAATAACTTTTAAAAATGTAATGATTATCATGAATTTGAATGAATTCTCCTTATATGGAATGTTGAATACTACTGTGATGGTAACTAACATATGTTAGGCTTTAAAATTAGTTAAAAGTATACGTTATTTAAGTTTTAAACTTCAGTAAGTAGACATGTTATTTCAACTTTTGGGTTATTTGAAATATAAAAAAAATTTACACTAAGTATTTGAAAAAATATTTGGTTGTTAAATTCGCTTTCTATTGCTAGTAATTTTCCTAATTTTCCCTCAAAACCCATAAGAAAGAGGCAGTGAAAGGACTTAAATAGCCTTACATACCATGTTATCCATGTAGGCATCATACATACTACTTCAGTCTGTATTGTTAACTGAAATCCGACAAGAACAATAAAACAGGCGAATGATTTTAAGTGGAAAAAGTAGCTACAGAATGGAAATCCAACTCTTGCAAGTCAATCTCGTGTGAACTTTTTTGGGCCCCGGAACTCTACCCCCAGGAAAAGTACCCCCATGAAAAGACGCTGCATCATTTTGACGTCACAGGTATGGGGGTAGTTTTCCGGGCGCGAACTTTGCGAACTCATTTTACTTTGTTTTTCGTCCCTACATGGTATTATGTAAAATAATGTCCGCCATTACGGATTTTTTTGCAGCGTACACTCAACTGGCCCTTCGCGTAGGCCCACCTCAGGTTGGGAAGATTCCGTCTCCTATTGCCGCGCTTGCTACCTGCCATAATCTGACAGTTTAGCAGCCAAATTGGAATTCACAAAAGCAACAAAACAAGGTAAACAACTATTAGTAGATTTAATCTTTAGGAAGGAAAGTGTTGTCCCGTGCGCAATCGCGTTTTACTATAGTTAGTCAACGGAAATTGTGATTATGCATAGAAATCACACTCCCATAATATTCCAGGGTCTTTTTTGGAATGTCCCCGCATTTTTAAACAATTTTTTATTGAGTTCCCACATAATGGAAATGGTTAAGACACCTAACCTAACCTAGGCCGTCCCACAGCTATCCCGCGACTGACCCGCCGGGAGAGCCGCGGGGCAGTTAGGTTAGGTTAGGTTAGGTTGGAATGTCCCCGCATTTTTAAACAATTTTCTATTGCCTTCAACATGTCTAAGGAATGTACTGCAGGATAAAATTATAAACTAGAAACATAATGACGACTGAATATGTAAGCCAAGCGCGCAACAGTAGTGGGGTTTGGTTACTTTCAAAACGGAAGTCGTGCCAATTGCCAGCCGCTGCCGGCCAGCTGCCATCGGCCAGCTGCCAAATCAGTTGCTGCCGCCATATGCCATGCCATATAGCTTCAGGTGGGGAGAGGCTAAATCAAATGAAGGGGTGGAGAAGGGGTGAGGAGATGGTGTTAATTTTTGAAGTAGGAGTTAGTGTATAAAGGAGAGGGGATAATTGCTTCAAGGTCATATGGAGGGGGTTTTAAAAAAGACTGAACTCTAAGAGTTCAGTTTATCGGTGATCATCATACAGGTCAGTCGAAACCGACAAGGGATTGAAGAATAGCTTCTACATCATTTATTGTTGTAGAAGATACATCTGGAACTTGTACAGGGTTCTGAGGAGTTGTTGAAGTTGAATTTCTAGAAGGATTTTCCCTTGGATGAGTTGTTGATGATACTTCATGAACTTGAACATTTTCTTGGTTGGTTTCCATTATTATTGTAGTGTAAATTAGAGTGGAGATGTTGTTAGCTGAAGAGCATAGAAGATAATGAAGTAGGAATTATTGTCGGGGCCCTTATATAGGGAATGGTGGGGGTAAAATAAAAAAACTTGTTGAACACAGTCGATAGGTGTAACAAGTTCTAAGTTATTTAAGTGTAACATAGAACGTAAAATGTCGTAAATAACACTATCATCAACATTAACCTGAGAAGTTGTTGAACAGTATAATGGGTTAAAACTGTACTTCTTCCTAACTCTATTTAAATTAGTTTTACACTTTGAAATTGAAGGTTTAGAAGTACTTCGTAATATGTGTTGTGTTCGCAAAAGCTTTAATTTTAAACATTGTGCAGTCATTATAATCGATGTGTTAAGTTCAGAAGTTAAAAGAAGACTGAGATATAAAATGAAGTGTAAAAGAAATTGAAACAGAAAGCCAGAGTAGTAATTTTATAGGTTAGAATTTACAAAGGCTATTTCATGGATAATTCTAACCTCAAACCTAGTAAGTGAAGTAGTCATAACATAAAACTAACGAGAGATGATGACCGAGCGGATGCGAGGCAATGAATGTTTGTAGCGAGATAAACTACCCACCTTTATAGAGGCAATAACTCCAGCCAGATGGCGGCAGATGGCAAGCAAATGACTGGTTGACCGACTTTCACTTGAGTAGTAAGAGAAGTAGGGTTCTGTGTCTATCCCTGATCCTTGGGGTCAATGACCGACCGGAAAGGTCAATGACCCCCCCCCCCTCCCCCCCCCCCCGAAAAAATGGAGCCCCCCCCCCCCCCCGAAAAAATGGAGCCCCCCCCCCTTCCCCTACTCTTTCCCCCACTCCTTCCCCCACTCCTCCAGGTCAATGGCCGGTCACCACCGGTTGTTGACTTTATGTGGTGAAACCAGACTAAATATGGCAGCTGCCATGGATAATTCTAACCTCAAACCTGCTGCGCATGCAACGAGTTCTCCGGATCGGAATAGTGACTATGCTATTGCGCATGCGCCTAGTCCTGTATTACTCACTTTAGCGCTACTGCACATGGATAATTCTAACCTCAAACCTTGGTTTTGTGTTGTTGCGCATGCGCCGCTCCCCACTTCTTTACCTTTCTTTTATACTGCTGTGAACTGGACTGGATTGAACATTGTACTGGAGTGAAACAACTTCCCCCACTCCTTGAAAACCCGAGGAGCGATAGGAGCTATACCTTTGCTTCAGTTGCCAACAAACTTTCATAGCGAAAGGTTGTTGGCGACTCAGCAAGAAGTTTCAAATATATAGTAGGCCTATATATATTTGAACTTCTTCTACTATGTTGCGTTTTTTAATGCAATATGGTATGTGTGTGTGTGTTTAGTTGTAAGGTGTATTTAATGTAAGAAATAATTTGCGCATTGCGATGTTAGTTATAAGTTGGGTTTAGCATTAAGGTGTATTAATTTTTAAGAATAATGATGGTATTTAGCATTAAGGTGTATTAATTTTAAGAATAATGATGGTATTTGGTTGTGTTGAATTATTTGGTTTTTAATAATGATGTGTTGGTACTAATAATTTATGTTTGTTTTGTGCATTTGTTTTGCCTTACAGCTAGATGTTAGGGGGTAGATTAACTGTAAATTCAGAAGTTCAGTTGAACTTCATTTAAAATGGGTGGGACATCCGCAAGTCGGACTTTTTTTTGCATTTTGTTTAGGAATATGATGGGTGGGATTAGTTTGGGTGGGGTTAGAGTTGCGTTTCTGCATTAACTGTTCCAGTTTCCCTGAAATTAATGGTTACGCTTTGATGCGGACGGGAAGTTACGCTTTGATGCGGACGGCCCAGGGACCTCCCTTGCAGAACGTAACTAGTGGGTTGGGAGTGGGAACCGCTAGGCAAACAGGGTGGTGGGAACAGTATTACTGTTTCCATCACCTTGGATCATTATAAATCTTGAATGACCTTGACCCACTTTCGGAAAGGTCAATGACCCCCCCCCCGAAAAAATGGAGCCCCCCCCCCGAAAAAATGGAGCCCCCCCCCCTTCCCCTTCCCCCACTCCTTCCCCCACCTCCTTCCCCCACCTCCCGGGCCAATGACCGGTCATGACCGGCTGCTAACCCCTCTCATTTGCATACCGTTATAAAAGCCGAGCCAGCCGCGGCCAGTGTTTCATTCTGATTCCAGACGTTACGCTGCGAACTTAGAGTTATAACCATGTCTTCTGTACCGACTACTACTTCTACTTCGACTTCTATTTCTACTACAGCTGTTCCTGCACCTAAGAAAACTCTTCGCCTCAAAAACCTTCCTGATTGCTACAAGAACCGACTTGCATCTGAACCTTCAACTTCTAGAGCTATTCTTCCGCCAACTAACACTTCTAGACTTCGTAGTATTTTTTCACCGCCTTCGCCTTCGCCTTCAAAGGACTCCGTACCACCATCAACTACTATGCCGCCACCACCATCAACTACTATGCCGCCACCGCAGAAGCCAGTTCATCACTATCCTAATACCCCTTCCGTTGAAACCATTGTTCATCGTCTTAGCACACCTATTATCCCACTATCACCATTGCCTCCTACCCCACCACTTAGTACACCTAAAGATCATACCTATCATAAAACTGATTCCTCTCAATCTGCTACTAAACCATCTCCTAAATCAGCTCCTAAACCAGCTCCTAAACCTACTCCTAAACCTACTCCTAAACCCGCTCCTTCAGAGCAATTTCAATTATTACAAGAAGAGCGTCGTAGGGCATTTAGCCGTCCCACTACTTGCCCTGAAATGCTTACTAGGGGAATTAAGAAAGGATCACCTTGTGGGAGGAAATGTGTAAAAAACGAAAGTTTTTGCCGTGTACATGTCGTAAAACACATTTCTGAACCACAAGTGACAGAAACCCCCACTGTTGAATACCAATCCAAAATTATTGGTGTGAAAGGAAATAGGCTTAAGAGAGGTTGTGTCTATTTTTTTGAACGTGTTATTGACAACGAACACATTTTGGCAACTTGTAACGGCTTAAGATATAATATTAAAGTGATTGAATCCTTGCGCAAAGAGAAATCAGTTTATGAGTTAGACTCTAAAGACTATCTCCTCAGACACAAACTGGATGGTATTACAAGGTGGGGGCGTAGCAAGTAAATTCACATAGCTTTTTCCAAATTATTGCTTAAAAAATACTGGGGGAGAAACACAACGCGTTATAGCGTTGTGTTTCTCCCCCATTATTTTTTAACACTCTAAGTCTCGTGACCTACTTTCATGTGAGTAGTGAGTAAAGGATGGTTCTGTGTCTGTCTGCATTCCTTCGGGTCAATGACCGGACCTGAAAGGTCAATGACCCCCCCCCCCCGAAAAAATGGAGCCCCACCCCCCCCGAAAAAATGGAGCCCCCCCCCCCGGAAAAAATGGAGCCCCCCCCCCCTTTCCCCCACCACTCCTTCCCCCACCATTCTTTCCCCTACCACTCCTCTGGGTGAATGGCCGGTCATGACCGGTTGTCTACCTACATCTAACCGTTATACTAGCTACTCCAGAGTCTTCATTCCAATCCGTGAGACCACTGCTGCAACATGCCTACTCTATTAGAATTATGTTTGCGACAGATAGTTTCAAATATAGTGTTGGCGGAACTTGCATTTGAAGATGGAAACCTTCCACTAACACTACGTCAAGAAGTGTATTCTTTTTATAGGGAAAATTTTGGAGTTTTTCATTATCTTCAGTATAAATTTATGGATGGAACAAATATGTGTCCAGAATGTGGTTCGGCTGCAATAGGAAATGGATTATTGGATTTTACAATAGATGGTGGAATTTATGAATACAAATGTTACTTGTCATACAAGTTTATCATCCCAGAAGAAGAAAAATGTGATATTTGTGCAATTAATTTGTACAAGTTTACACAAGCCGATCCTGCTGAAATTAATTTGGAAAACAACATTGAACTGCCTTAAGCTCCATAGCAGTTCACCAAACCCAGCGAAACGGCCCTTTTCAGGGCCACCTAAGACTTGAATTTAGGGATGTAAGCTATTTAGCTTACATGCGACTTAGCAGAAATAAGTTCTGCTACATGGCTAGTTTGATCTATGTAGTAGTAGGCAAAGGAGGGTTCTGTGTCTGTCCCCACTCCTTAGGGTCAATGACCGGATCTGAAAGGTCAATGACCCCCCCCCCCCGAAAAAATGGAGCCCCCCCCCCTCCTTCCCCTACTCCTTCCCCCACTCCTTCCCCCACCTCCTGGGCCAATGACCGGTCATGGCCGGCTGCTAACCCCTCTCATTTGCATACCGTTATAAAAGACGCGCCGGCTATGGCTAGTGTTTCATTCTGGTTTCTTCCACCACTCTTGTTGCTTCGCCGCTCTTGTTGCTTTGTTTCTGCCAGTCTTAATATCTTTATTTTTAAAATGCTTCCTTACTTTAATGAAAATTTTAATCCTTCAGAAAATGCAGATGTTTTTCAACCACCTGAAGATGGTTTCCAACATCATGAAGAAAATGCTTTCGAAGAACATGAAGAAGATGTAATAGAAGACATGGATAATAGCAGTGAAGATGAAAGTGAAGATGACAGTGAAGATGAAATTGAAATTAATGAACAATTCAAAGTATATTTTATAGAAACACAATTTCCTTTTGATGTAGTTGAAAGATTTATTTTTGAAGCACATAGATGGCTAAATTTAGGATTCAACATTATAATTGGTTCACCTATTGTCTACAATAACAGTAACTTCTTCCTTCTAACTCCAAATGATCGAGAACAAATTCTTACTTGGCAGGACGATGTGATGAGATCATACGAACTGAACATTGGTGTTGGGTACTTTGTTGCAAGAGTGGTTTAATAACCACATTACCCTTCCCCAACCTCCACCCTATCCTTTCCCAATCCTTATTCCTTCCCCCTCCCTATATTTAAAATTTATAAAAGTGGGGCTATGAACCTTCAGGTTTCTAGTCTGTACTCGCACTTTGTGCCGTGAAGTACATCTCTTGTATTTTTTTCTCCACCTTTTAAAATATTATTTATTTGAAAAAATGCCTCCTAATGTGAATTACCATTTTAATTCTTCCGAAATTTCCGATGTTTTTGTACAACCTGAAGACATTTTAAATAATGATAGTGAGAGTGAGAGTGAAGAAGATGATGATTATAGTGTTGAACTTAGTGAAGAACGTAAAGTTATAGCAATTGATCCACAATTTCCATTTGATACAATAGAAAACTTTTTGGTTGAAGCTAATAAATGGTTAAATTTAGGATGTTATATACGAATTGACTCTTTTATATTGTATGGTGATAGTCATTCTTTCCTTGTCACACCAAATGACAGAGACCGCATGTTGCAGTGGGCACAATCTATGATGGAGTGCTATGAACAAGGTGTGGACACTGGTGGCTATTTTCTTGCACAAGTAGTGTAATAACAAAATTACTTTTCCCCCCACCCTATACCCTATCCCTTCCCAATCCTTATTCCTTCCCCCTCCCCATTTTTAAAATTGATGAAAAGGCAGGCTATGAACCTCCAAGTTTCTAGTCTGTACCCACACCTTGTAGCATCAAGATGCTTACCAGACTTGATGGTTTTATAGCCAATGATATTAATATATGGAGTTTAATAACAAACTTACGGATAAAAATTGAAGAAAAAATTATGGGAAACAATGAGCTAGGAGTTATTGTTTTTGTTTCATTAGTAGAACATTTTGAAATTTTGTATAGTATAAAAGTAACAATTAACAATATTAATGAACTATTTCCTTGGACAATATTTATTCGCAATAAAATTGAAGAGCAGAAAATTATAGTAGATGTGACAGCAATGAAATATAACCTAGATAGAGAAGAATAGATACTAACCCCCTTCCTATTCCTTTGTTTTGCAAAAATAGTGGGGGTAGGAGTATATATAAGACTAAGTAAGCGATACATAGTTTGTTATTTGAAGTAAAAGAAGTAGTAAAGAAACATGTTGTCTAGAGATACTCCATTTATTAATTATTCTCAAGTTAAAGATGTTTTTGAAAGCATAAATGAAATACAGGAAGAAAACATAGAGGAAACTTATGACGAAACTGATAATGATTCTATGATGGAAGAGGAAGAAATGGTACAGATTGAACAAGAACTATTTGAAGAAATGATAAATGATAGTGATGAAGATATAATTAAGGAAGCTATTGAAATATTTATATTGGATTCATCATTGGAATCACCCATATCACCTTTACTGTCTTCTGAATCTGAATCTGAATTGGACTAAGGTACCCCCACTATTTTGAAGAAGTAGTGGAGGGAAAATATCCCCACCACAAGTTAAAAGTTGGTGGGGGAATGTTTATAAATGTGTTAAATATTTGTGCAGGAGATCAGTCTTAAAGAGACTAGTGACCGAAGATGTTTCGTAAAATACCTTTTGATCCTTCATACTACAATCTGTTTGATATACATCGTTTTCCAGACATTGAGGAGAAATTGTACAAGAAATTTTGTTCTCTACTGGATAAACCACAAAAACTACCACCTAATACTTTTACCTACAAGCTACCTATCATGGACAAGGACGATGTAAGCAAAATACCATTGGTTCAAGTCAAATTTTTGGAAGAAAAAATTCTTGTTTGTGTCAGGGAAGTATTTCACAATGATTATTCAAAAAAATTGGCTTTCAACTTTATTCAAGAACATGCGGGATCTGAAAGAGAACAGTATCCCGAACCATATTACAAATATCTTTTCGAGAATGGAGCGAGTGTAACTGTAGAAATAACCATTACATTAGTATAACTCTCCCCACCACTGACGTCTCCCCACCATTGGCATCTCCCCACTACTGACTTAAATTTGGTGGGGGAATGTGGATAAATGTGTTGACTATCTGTGTAGAAGCTTACTCTTCGAGAAATTGTTGATCAAAATGTTTCATCATGTACCTTGTGATCCGACTTCTTCCTTCAGGGAAAAACAAAGATTAAAACGACTAGAAAAAGAAAGACAAGACCGAGAAGATATGAAGATGGAATTTAATAGACTACAATTTCAAATACCAGGAATTGAACTTGGAGCACCAAGATTGAAAACTCTCCACTGGGCTGGAAGTTATATCAAATTTTTGAAAGTACAAGTTGAAGCAAGAGATCTAAAATTGAAAAGATTAGAAATGGAAAATCGAGAATTGAAGAAATTAATATCACACATGTCTGGTAATACAACTGTTCAAGAAGGTGAAGAAGAAGGAAAAGAAATTTTAGGAATCTAAATTATCAGCACCCCTTTTAGAGAATAGGGAATAGATCACTTTGTGGTAATGTAATAACATGCCGCTTAGTGATCTATTCCCAGTTCTCGCTTAATATCCGATGACCTTGACCTACATAAAAGTGGTGGGGGTAAGAGCATATAAAGAGATAGTTATGGATATAACTTTCAGTACAAGTCTAACACTATGGACAGCTTGTTAGTTTTGTGTTTACAACAAATTATCAATAATGGGTTTCTTTACCGTTATATAATAACATCAAATAAATGTGAAATACCTCAACCAATTCGTGAAATGGTCATGAAATTTAAGAAGGACAATAGTGGATTTGGTATTTATCTTGCTTTTATTTTTGAAGATGGAACAAAAATGTGTCATGATTGTGGAAAAGCATCTGTTTTAGACTTTGAACAATTTGAAGATGATGGAGGTAAATTAGTTCACCTTGTAAAAGGCCAAGTGATGAAATTTGAAACAGTCAAGAAAAAATGTAACATTTGTGCACAAAACTTGTTTGAATTTATTAAGTATAGTGCATTAAAATCATGATATCCCTTCTACATATGAAGAAGGTGGGGAAGAAAAAGAGTGGGGATTATAAAGTGGCGGGAGAACTTGTATAAATGTAGGCTGTTTGAAGAGACTTTTAATATTGTTGCAGCATTTGTTGAAACAACATGCAGTTCGAAGTTTGCCATTTTAAAATTAAATATGAAGATTGGAGCTCTGTTGCAGGATTTGTCAAGTCTAAAGAAGAAAATCAAAAGTTGCTAAATGTACATTGCTATATTCACAATGAAGAAAGTCATGACAAAATAATGGCATATTTAAACACACCTAATGTAACATCAGAAAGCTCTGCATTTATAAAATATTTAAAAGAAGAAGATTTGGATGTGACCCTAGAAGTTTGGTATCTAATTTAAATTATTGTGGTGGGGGAAATGTAGAAGTTATTGGTGGGGGAAATGAGATAAAACCAGCAAAATTGTAGAACAGAATTCACTCTATACAACGATGGAGCATCCTTCCACAACACCTGTATTGGCATCTGTGGATTGGCATCAAAATTATCAACCAAATACTTCAAGTTCAAATTGTTATGAAAATCATCAGCCTAGCACTTCAAATTCAAATTGGTATGAAAATCAGCTGCCTAGTACTTCAAGTTCAATTTGGTATGAAAATCAGCAACCGGCCACTTCAAGTATAAATTGTTATGGAAATCAGCAAACTATTACTTCAACACAAAATTTCTATGAAAATCAACAGCCGACAACATCAACTAATTTTTGTACATCAGTATTTAAAGTATCAAAACCCCATTTGGATTGTAATAAGTTAATATCAGCTCAATCAGGAAGAATTAGGAAAAACACATACATGAGAGAAAGGTGCAAGAAAGAAAGGATAGAATTTACAAAATTACAGTTAACAGTTCCCTCTATTAAAGTGGGATGTACTAGAATACAAACTTTGCAAGCAACCAATGCATATTTGTTGGAATTGTTAGAAAAAATTGAAAAGTTGGAGAAGAAGAATGAACATTGTAAGAAGTAAACACTCATTCCCCCCCAAGAAAAACAAAAAAAAATAATAAAATAGTAAAATGAAAAAAAAGTAGATGTAGAATAGAGAGCGAGGAATAGATCACTTTGTGGTAATGGACTAACATGCCACTTAGTGCTCTATTCCTCGTTCTCGCGTTATATTGGATGACCTTGACCTACATTAGTAGGGTGGGGGAAATTGAAAATGGTGGGGGAAAGTGTATAAAGGAGAAGCCTACTGTAGAGGAATCACTCTGAAAGTGAACTTGTCAGAAGTATGGACTTGACCACAAGCAAAGGAGAAGATAGAAAACAAAGATTTCGAGAAATGGCTAAAGTAAGAGAGTCAAGAATAAGGTTGAGATTTTACAAACTACAGAGATTGATTCCTGGTGTTAAGTTAGGAGAAATAAGATCAAGAACGGTAGACATGGCGGCTGATTACATCAGTTACTTACAATCGGAATTAATGATAAAGGAAGCAAGAATAGAAGAGCTGGAGCACAAGATAAAACAACATATTGAAACATCGAACAATGAACCTATAAATTGTGTAATAAAAGAAGAAGATGTAAAAGACTTAAATTAAACAAAAAAAAATGAACTTGGACTTTGGTTATTGATTGGACACTTCTTAGAGAATGGGGAATAGATCACTTTGTAGTAATGAATCATCATGCTGCTTAGTGATCTATTCCCAGTTCTCGCTTAATCAAAAATGACCTTGACATACTTAGCAAAATATCATATAAGCCGGATCAAAAACAGTTATTCCTCATTTACTGGAAATGGCTCCTGTAGACAACACCGATTATCCAAGGAAATCTATGATTGAAATATTGTATAAAATTCAATTAGAGGATTTAAATATGGAAGAAGATGAAAATAATAGCGAAACTTCAGAAGTAGAAACTATAAATGATATGGATGTGGATGTAACAACATCAGAAGAAGAAAATGCCAATGATGTGGAGAATGAAAATTTGGATATGGATGTAGTAATATCAGAGTCTTCGTCATCATTTGAATATGAAGAAATACATATTGAAACTCCAATTCATATAGAGAATATTAATGAAGAATCTGTTAGTAGAAGATTAATATTTTGTCCAAGACGTTTGTTTTCTTCTGAAAGTGAAGAAGAAGAAGATGAAATAGTAGTGGGGGAACTATTATAAAAGAAGGAAAGGGAGAGCTCATTTCATTTATTGGCGAAATTTTGAAGAGTGAACACCACCAAACATGTATCATTGCGATAAATGTTTGGAATCGTTTAATGATGATATTCTGTTAGAAATACATAAGGAACTAATTCACAACAACATAGAAGAACAAGAAGAACAAGAAGAACAAAATGAAATAACAGCAAGACCTACAACAACTTTACCAAATTTACAAGTATCAGCTTTACCCGGAAAGGTAGTAATGCATCATAAGATTCAAAATGAAGATTTAAACTTAGAAGAATTTATTAGAGAAGCAAAACCAATCATCAGTAGAACTTTAAAAGAAGAATTAAAAAGATTGAATTTTCTCAAATTTGGATTACTACTAGAAGCTATGTTTATAAATGTACAAGAAGAATTATCACCAAGAGGATTTATAACTAAAAATCAAACTATCATAGGAAGTTCAGACATTGATTCAATAGTTGAAAAATGTATAGAAGAAATATTAACTAAAATTCAGGAACATGAAGGACGAGGATCAGGGTGGAGTCTTATAAGTATTGAAGGATTAAATATAAGAGTTCATAAACATGGATATGGACTAATGGGATCTAGTTATATTCGTTTACCAAAAATAATTGAAGATACAAGATCATGTGTTAATGTGAAAAATCAAGATAACGAATGTTTTAGATATGCGATGACATGTAAATTTGTACCAAATCATTGTAATGAACCAAACCAGCACTATGAAAATCAAAGATATAGATATAACTTTCAAGGAATTAGTTATCCTGTATCACTAAAAGATATATCAAAATTTGAGAAGAAAAATCCCGGCACATCTATTAATGTTTTTGGATTAGATAGTTCAAATAAAGTTTATCCTTTACGTATTGCTAAAGAAGAACTAGCAGATCATACAGATTTACTACTACTAACACAAGGAGATGTATCTCATTATGTGTATATAAAGAAATTTGACTCTCTTGTTAATAAACAACTTTCAAAAAATCGAAACAAAAAGCTGATCTGCAAAAGATGTTTTAATTTCCAACGAGAAGGAAGACAAGGAATGGAATGGTTACAAGAGCACAAAAGATTATGTAACAATAATTATGAAGCAAAAATTATTTTACCTTCAGAAAGCAGAGCATTTATTACATTTCAAAAAGTTCATCATCAATATCGTATCCCTATAGTTGTATATGCTGATTTTGAATCAACACTAATTCCTATAGAAGATGAAAATTGTGAAGCTAGAAAAAGTGTCAAATATCAAATGCATAAACCAAATAGTTTTTGTTTAATGGTTAAATCAACATTATCAGAAGAACATTTAAACCAATATGGATTAACTTCAGAACCTCTAGTATATCGTGGTGAAAATGTGGAAACAATATTTCTTGACCATTTATATTTAATAGCTGAAAATGTACAAAGATTATATACAAATATCATACCAATGAAACCGATGGAGGAAGAAGAGGAAATTCAACATGAAAATGCAACTCATTGTTTCTTATGTAAAAATGAATTTACCATTGACAATTATAAAGTTAAAGATCATGACCACCTTACAGGTTATTACAGGGGTGCTGCTTGTAATAAATGTAATTTGAGCTATCGTTTACCACTATTTATTCCTGTGGTTCTCCATAACCTCAGTGGGTATGATGCTCATTTTATAATACCTGAATTAGGAAGAGACGATGGTTCGATAGATGTATTGGCTGAAACTTCAGAAAAATTTATAAGTTTCTCTAAAACAGTTGGAAATGTCAAATTAAGATTTTTAGACTCCTACCGATTTATGCCGTCGAGTTTGTCTAAACTTTCTGAAAATTTAAGGAAACAAGATTTTATTGAAACAAAAAAGATTGTAAGTAACGACAAACTGGATCTCGTACTTCGGAAAGGTGTTTTCCCATATGATTATATAGACAGTTTAGAAAAGTTTAATGAAACATCACTTCCGCCAAAAGAAGAATTTAAAAGTAAACTATACGACATGGACATATCTCAAGAGGATTATGATCATGCATGTAAAGTATGGAATGAATTAGGATTTACAACATTGGGAGAATATTCAGATTTTTATGTTAAATTAGATGTAACTTTATTATGTGATATAATGGAAGAATTTAGAAATACATGTTTTGCAGCATATGGATTGGACCCTCTTCATTCATACACTTCACCTGGACTAGCATGGCAAGCCATGTTGAAAGAAACAAATTGTAAATTACAACTTCTTACTGATATAGATATGGTTTTAATGTTAGAATCAGGAGTTCGAGGGGGATTGACACAAAGTGTAACCAGACATGTTAAGGCTAATAATAAGTATCTGCCCGATTATGATGCATCAAAACCAACAACATTTCTAGGTTATTTCGATGCAAATAACTTATACGGATGGGCAATGTCAAATCCCCTTCCATATGATAATTTTAAATGGATAGATCCAGAATCAATTGGAAACATAATGGATATACCAAAGCATGGTGAAACTGGTTACATTTTTGACGTCGATTTTGAATATCCTGAACATCTTCATGATCATCATTACGATTTACCACTTCTTCCAAAGACTGAAATTTCCCCTACTGGAAGATGGCCAAAATTATTAATGACTTTAAACAATAAGTCTAGGTATGTTGGACATTATTGGATGATACAACAGGCTTTAGACTTGGGATTAAAAATTACAAAAATTAATCGAATACTACAATTCTCTCAATCTTGTTGGCTGAAACCGTACATCGACAACAACACAAGAAGAAGAGCTGCTGCTACATCAAGTTTTCAAAAAGATTTTTTCAAACTGATGAACAATGCAATATTTGGCAAGACTTTAGAAAACAAAAGGAAACATAAGAATATCAAATTAGTAACTGATCCAGTAAAATTACAGAAACTAGTGCAACAACCAAACTTTGGTTCATCGGTAATTATAAATGAAAATCTTGTCGTCATTTCTATGAACAAAAAATCAGTTGTATTGGATCGTCCTTTATATCTTGGAATGTCAATATTGGATATTTCTAAAACACACATGTACGAGTTTCATTATAAGAAGATGGTTAATTATTATGGAAGAGATAACATTGGTATTGTATATATGGATACGGATGCACTTATTTACTGGATTAAAACAAATGACATGTATGAGGATTTACGGACCTTTGTATATAAAGATGATTTTGATTTTTCCGATTATCCTAAGGACCATCCAAATTACGACTATGACAAAAACAAAAAAGTATTGGGAAAATTTAAAGATGAAACAAATGGTGTGCCGATGATGGAAATTGTAGCATTAATGTCTAAACTCTATTCATTTCAACTGTACATAAATGAAAGGAATGAATATCAAGTCACAAAAAAAGCTAAAGGAATAAAGACATCTTTCCTAAAGAAGAACGTACAGTTTCAACATTATAAAAGATGTTTGTTTGAAAATGTTGAAACAACTGCAACATTTAACACTATTAGAAGTTATAACCACCAACTTTTTAGTGTCAAACAAACAAAGTGGGCATTAAGCTACAAAGATGACAAGCGACATATTTTAGAAGATAAAATTAATACTCTACCATTTGGCCACTATTCCTTAAACCCTATCGACCAGTAAACCTATTCTTCGTCCTTTACCTTCTTCCTTTTTCCTTTCCGTAAAAAAGAGGGGACATGGCAAGCTCAATGCCATGTTCCCTCTTTTTTACACTAATATTAAATGACCTTGACCTATATTTCAACTATATATAATAGAATAAACCATTGTATGGATCAGTATTTCTACAAACAGTGTGCAAGCAACACTTTAAGATGGAAAGTGTAAAGGATAAGATTGTAAATGAACTACATAAACCAGCAAGAAGAAGATTTCCAAGAAGAAGTACAATCATTAAAGGAATGAATGATCTTTACCAAGCTGATCTTATTGAAATGATACCACACAGTAAATTAAACAAAGGATTTAAATATATTTTAACAATTATAGACTGTTTTACTAAAATAGCTGATGCTTTACCCTTGAAGGACAAGACTGGTAAAAGTGTTACCAAAGCTATGGAGACAACAATACAAAGAAATAAATTTAAAATTAAACATTTACAAACGGATGATGGAAAAGAATATTTTAATAAAAATTTTGGAGCTTTGATGAAAAAATATAAAATAAATCATTATTCTACAAATTCTGAAGTTAAAGCTTCAATAATTGAAAGATTTAATAGAACATTAAAAGGAGCTATGTATAAACAATTTTCAAAACGAGGATCATATGTGTGGTATGACATATTACCACAACTTATAAAAGAGTATAACAACAAATATCATCGCACCATTGGAATGAAACCTATCCAAGTAAACAGTGCTAATGCTAAAATTGTATTACAACGCATCAAAAATAATACAACACCAAAAATAGAAAAGTTACAACCAAAAAAGTTTAAGGTTAATGATAAAGTTCGTATAAGCAAATACAAAGGTGTATTTAGTAAAAGATATCTGCCAAATTGGACTAATGAAGTATTTACAATTTATAAAGTGCAACCAACTATACCTGAAACTTACATTTTAAAGGATAATAAGGGTGAATTACTTCAAGGTGGATTCTATGGACATGAGTTGTTAAAATCAACAGTTGGTGATGTATATCTTGTTGAAAAGGTTTTACAAAGGAAAAAGGATATGGTTAAAGTTAGGTGGTTAGGATTTGATAAAAGTGAAGACTCTTGGATTCCTTCAAAAGACTTGGTATAGTTATTAAATAGCTCATTATGTGTTTAACCTTTAAACAAGATGGAGATTGTACAACAAAAAGATCGATTTAATATTAATAATATTGATGAATTGACAGTTGACAATAATAAGTTAAATCATGGTAAACATGGTGAATTACTACCAAATACTATAAGATGTTTAATAACTGGTCCTTCAAATTGTGGAAAAACTAATGTTGTCTTTAACCTTATAACTAATCCTAAAGGTTTACGCTTTAACAATATATATATTTTTTCAAAATCATTGCAACAACCAAAATATCAATTATTAGATAAAATACTTGCAAGTGTACCTGAAGTGAATTTCTACAAGTTTAATGCTAGTGAAACAATAATGCAACCAGGTGAAGCAAAACCATTTTCCATTTTTATATTTGACGATGTTTCTTGTGAAAATCATGATACTATAAGAAATTATTTTGCTATGGGAAGACATAATAATATTGATAGCATTTATATTGGTCAAACATACAGTAAAATTCCAAAACAACTTATAAGAGACAATGCAAATATGTTAATCATCTTTAAGCAAGATGAGACAAATTTAAAGCATATATATAATGATCATGTTAATGCGGATATGCCATTTGATAAATTTAAAGAAATGTGTGGTAAAGCATGGAATGAAAAATATGGATTTCTCGTTATTATGAAAGAAGAAGATATTAAAAATGGTAGATATCGTATAGGATTGGATAAATTTGTATTAATACGTTGAACTACCTATGCTACATCTAGTAACACTTTGAACTTCACAGTGTAAACATGGTGAATCAAGAAAAACTATTAAAAGAAATAAAATCACTCAGTGATTCTATTAGGATAAAGAATCGTGCATTAAGGATGGGTTTAAGTGAAAGAGAAGAATTTTTAGAGAATACATTTAAACCTATCACGGAACCTTTAAAACAGATATCAGAAACTATTGGTAAACCTCGTTATGAAGGAGATGTTTTACTACCAGTTTCTAAACAAGAAGTACAAGCATTAAAAAAAGAAGATGATGATGATGATTCATATACAAGTGCTAGTGAACAAGAAGAAACAAAAAATGAAGAAGAATCAATTGTTGAAAAGGAAGAACAGCCAATACCTGAAGCAGAACAATCTATTCCAAATTTAACTCAATTGAGTAGTGATATATTACAACATGGACCTCTTGGACGAAAATATATAATGAAAATGCTACATGACATGAAATCAAATCCAAATTTAAGTAAATCACATGTATATGGAGCAAGAATTGATGGAAATGAATTGAAAATTGGTAACTCTAAGCTTGAAGTAACTCAAGACGATTATATCATTATTGGTGACCATAGATATAAAGGAACAAAAGGATTATATGAATTAATTTTTAAAAATATACCAATAAAATATTCAGCAAAAGATTTAAATACTTTTAAAGAAATTTTACAAAATACTAACGCTCATAAAAGAAACTACTCAAAGGATGGAATGATTAATCGTTCACGTGCAACAAAATATAGTATTGTTATAAAAAAATTGTTTCCTCCACGAAAATTACCAACATTACGTACCACACCGGCTGTGAGACAACCTTTAAAAAGAAAATCTTTATCACTTATGGATTTATCACTTCTTGAACAACATGGTAAAAAGAGTAAAGGAGATACTTCAACATCTGGTAAAGGATTAATGAAAAATCTATACAATACAAATGTTATCTATTACAACGACATCAATAAATTAGTTGACAGAATGAGACTATTGCATGAAGCTATGGAAGCCGGTCATACTGGTTTAAATAATGAATGGGTGGCTCTAGTTGATGAACTTAAAAATCGTGGTATAATTGTATAATTGTCCGCAAATATAAAGAAGTTACAAGTATAAGATGTATCAGTTCTAACATGAGCGTCGACAAGTTCGGACGCTACTCCGCATTAGGAGTGCAAGTTGGAGAAGACAGAAAAAGAAGCGGATTACCGCAAACACCTGAAGGTGACTATAACATAAGTAATAAACGTTTAAAATTAGTTAAAGATCCAGAAGAAGATACTGATGGAGCAAATTTAAAGACAGTAAAAGAAGCTACTTCAACATCATTGAAATTACATAAGAATACTTATGATGTTGAATCACATAGATTAATTAATGTTGGTAAACCAACTGAAGGTTCTGATGCAATTACTAAAGAGTACTTATCATCTGAACTTTCAAATACTTTAAAATTGCAATGGGGTAACAACTTAAAAGATGGACAAACATATGATGCTGGAAATTATAGAATAACCAACGTGGGAAATCCCAAAAATGATAAAGATTCAGTTAATAAAGAATATTTACATTCTATAATACCAGAAAAAACTGAACATGGATATTCTTTTTATAAATTTATTATAAATGACATTGGATACCCAAAGGAAGACGGTGATGCTGTAAACCTAAAATACATCAAGGACAACTGTATTTTACAAGATGTTAATGAAATCGATTGTCATGGTAAAACATTGACAAATGTAAAGTTTGGTTCTCAACCAAAAGATGCTGTTACTATAGAACAATTATCTAAAGAATTAAAAAAGGAAACATCCAATTTTGTAAAACATGAAGATGCCGTGTTAAAGCGGGGAGATAAATTTATACATGGAAATGAAAAGTTTAATTTAATGCAAGGAAATAATGATGAATGGGATGCAGGACGTAAAACAATAACAAATGGAAGATTTGGTATAAAAGATACAGATGTACCTCTAATGGTGCAAACATTAATTGCTACTGGTGGTACATTAGGTACATACAATGGTCGTAATAGAAGAATAAAAGATATTTATCCTGGTTACGAAGCAAATGATTGTGTTACAATGAAACAAACAATAACTTGGGATAAACACTTTGGGACCAAATATGATGCAAAGATGAAGAAAATAATTAATATTTTACCAGGCGAAGATTCAAATGATGCTGCTACTATTGGACAAGTCATAAAAACATCAAAAAGTGATTCAACAGCTTACACATGTAATGATAAACGTATTATGCAATTACATGATCCTCAACATCCAAAAGATGCTGTAAATTTAGATTGTTTAATAAGAATAGTGGGCAATTTACTTATTGATACCCATAATCATATAGCTAGTACAACGAGTCATGTGATAATTCAACCCGATGAACGGGAAGCTTGGATTAAAAATAGAATTATAAATCAATATATAATTAATTTGAATAACTAAGTGTTTAAATATAAAAAATTATACATAACTTATTCATTTATGTAATGTATCTTGTGGAGTAAACACACCAGTTTATATAAGACTACATAATGAAGGCCGTATCACTCAGTCATCATCAAGACAGCAACAAGAGAGGACGTGGTATAACTTCAACTGCGTTATCCCTGCTTAGACGGATACCTATTGGTGCTGTTGTAAATCGAGCAATAGACGCTTTACCATACGAATTACATATTCCTGGAGGTTATCAATATTGTGGACCTGGAACTAAGTTGGCAAAACGTTTAGCAAGAGGAGATCCTGGAATTAATAAATTAGATCAAGCTTGCAAACAACACGATATAGCATATTCAAAGTTTAAAGATTCAACAAATAGATCAATAGCAGATAAAATTCTAGCAGAAAAAGCTTGGCAAAGAGTAAAATCAAGTGACGCAAGTATTGCAGAAAAAGCAGCGGCTTGGGCAGTAACAACAGCCATGAAGACAAAAGCTAAGTTTGGTGGTGGAAGACGACGTCGCAGAGGAAGACCTGCAAAAAGAAGAGCTCCCAAAAAAGGTGGAAATATTAGAAAGAGACGTCGTAGAACTCGTAAAGCAAAAGTAAAAAAGGCTTCTGTTTGGTCAATGGTAAAAAACGGAGCAGGTTTATACCTAAGACCGTACCGTGTGTACTAAATAAAAAAAATCAATTGATAATTCCAAATAAAGCCTTAACTAATCATCAGTTAAATGATTATGTAAAATGTTTGAAAATACCATTCTTTCGAGGAGTTTTTATGAAAGATGCATTACCAACTAAAATATGGAAAAATGAAACTGGAATAGTAAATTTGGATTCCACCTATGGTCCAGGCACTCATTGGGTATGCTATAAAAAGCTCGGACAAACCGTTTACTACTTTGACAGTTTTGGCAATCTACCACCGCCTAAAGAACTTCAACATTATTTTCAAAACTCCAAAAACATTTTTTACAATTACAAAAGAGAACAACCTAACAATACTGAAATATGTGGACATTTATGTTTGGAGTTTCTAGCGAAAAGTGTCAGTCACCTTTAAGATGTCATCGTATACAGTGTCACTGAGTGGAAATTCATCCACATTAAAAAGTACTCTATTCCCAGCATTGCGTTTATCCAAGGAAAGATTATGGGAAGCAGCATTACTTGATTTGACTACCTACAATTCAATTCCTAATGTTACAGAAGGAAAAAACAATTTACTACATTATTATGAAACTAAGGATGCTGCAGGAAAATACTCAGAATTGAAAATAATTACATTTCCTACTGGAGCTTATGAAATTGATGATATAAACCAATTACTACAGAAAAAACTCGGAGAAGAAAATATCACCGTTAAAGGAAACAATAATACTTTAAAAGCAGAAATAACTTCAAAATATTATATCGATGTCGGAATGAAAAACTCTATTGGCAGTTTACTTGGATTTACAGATACAAAAAAGAAAATCTTAACTCCTGAAACTACTCATTCAGGTAATACAACTGTTACAATATTAAAAGTAAATAGTATTGATGTAACATGTAATATTATACATGGATCATATAGAGAAGGAGTAAATCAGCATATTTTACATACATTTTATCCAACAGTTGCTCCAGGTTTTAAAATTGTTGAGAAGCCACAAAACTTGATATACCTACCGTTAAACACCAGTTTCATTTCAGACATCGTACTGAACATATTGGATCAAGACGGTCATAGTGTTGACTTTAGAGGAGAAACAATTACTATACGAATACACATCAGAGCGGCGACATAAAAATCAACATGGGATTATCATTTAAACCACAACGGAAGAGTCGGGAGCTCAGTAGCTCCTCGACATTGGAAGAGTTAACATCAGACAACATTCGTTTTCTACAAAAGATTGGATTGAAACTTAACAACGATGGATATCCTGGATATATCTCAAGGACCGACATTCGACGAAACACTATGGGAGAAGGAATATCACACACACAACCCTTACACTTCATCAAAATTAAACAATAATGATGAAATAAGAATTCCCATTCAACAACAAGATATTTACACATTACCATGTGAAAGTTATTTGTACATCGAAGGAAGGGTATTAAAATTGGATGGAAAAACTGCTTCAACAGTTCCTTTTATAAATAACCCAATGGCATATCTTTTTGATGAAATAAGATATGAGATATCAGGGGTGACAGTTGATTCAACAAAAAAGGTTGGTATAACAACTACATTAAAAGGATTAACATCATTAACACCACATGAGAAGAATTCAATAGTCACTGCCGGATGGGTTGCTCCTGATAAAGACACTATAACACCTGCTTCCAACGGTCATTTTGATTTTCATGTACCTTTACGATTGCTTTTAGGATTTGCTGAAGATTACAAAAGGGTTATAATAAATGTTAAACAAGAATTAGTATTACTCAGATCTTCAACTAATAAGGACTTAATACTTGCAGACCCTGCAACTACGGAAGATAAACTGGAATGGCAACTACAATTGGATAAAGTTGTTTGGAGAGTACCTCATGTAAGATTGGCTGATGAACATAGAATCGTATTGTTAAGAAAGTTAAAATCTGACCGTGACATTGTAATGCCATTCCGAAGTTGGGAATTTCATGAATACCCTACATTACCTCAAACAGAACGACAAACATGGACCGTCAAAACATCAACTTACTTGGAACGTGCAAGGTACATAATACTCGGTTTTCAAACTAAGCGAAAAGATGTTATTACTGCAAATGCTGGTCAATTTGATCACTGTAAAATAAAGAATTGTAAAGTTTTCTTAAACTCTCAATTCTTTCCATATGACAATTTAAATGTCATGTTTAGCAAAAAACGTTTTTCCATTTTATATGATATGTATGCAAGATTTCAATCATCATATTATGGAAAGACTAATACACCACTATTATCACCTGATCAGTATTATTCCAAAGCTCCAATAATTGTAATCGATTGTTCAAAACAAAATGAATCAGTAAAATCATCAAGTGTGGATATAAAAATTGAAATGGAATTTGAAGAACCAGTAGCGGATGGAACTTCGGCATACTGTCTAATTCTACATGATAAAATAGTTACTTACACACCACTGACCGGAATAGTGAAGAATGTACTTTAAGAATAATTAGTACAACTACTGCAAAATATTGAGGTTAGAATTATCTTCCTCAATTTTTAAGGTTAGAATTTTGTTTATAAAACACAAGTTGAAAATAAACAATTATGTAATTGTATAAATTTCAAAAATTTTACAAAAAATATAAAAGCAGGAAATTACCTAGTAGAAACTTCATTCTATCTTCAACCGTCGTTTGGGAAACATCGTTCGCAAGATGAATTCTACTAACGGAGAAGAAAATACACCTCTAATGGATGAAAATAGTTCTGATATAGAAAAGCAAGTTGAACAAGAAATGGATGAATTCCTCAAGTTTAACAAACATAAGAAGAAAGAAGAAGAAGGAGAAGATGAAAAAGAAGTAAAAAGAAAAAAGGTTGAAGTTAACATTACAACAAATATTTTAACAGAAGTATTTCTTCGAATTTTCTACCCTATTTCTTCATGCATGACAAAAAGTATATCTGTTGGAATTGTAAAATCATTGGATTATTCACCAATTGTTATGTTAAATCAAGGAAGTAAAATGGTTATCTTTACTGAAACTTCTTGGGATTCTCTAATGAAACATTTACATCTTTTGGAATGTTATTTAACTAACAACACATTTGGAAAAAGAACAAGATTAAGTTTATTAGAATCAAATATTGAAGTTGATATAATCAAACATCGTGGGGGACAAGTTGTTCGCTTCAAAGATTTAACTAGACATGATGTAAAATTACATTTCACTAAAGAAGAATTTTACACTTTAAGTTGTACTACCGGTCCTGTCACTAGATACTTAAAACAACTAGTATTTTCAAGTACAATAATTAAAGATTATCTAATCGATACATTGGACAGACAACCATTCATTCCAATTTTATATGGTCCTGTGGATACTTCAATTTTTAATCGAATACCTCAAGAAGTGGATATGTGGAGACAATTAAACAACTATCACACCAATTTTAATATAAACGAAGAAGCGCAAGAAATAAAAGAAGAACAATCGTGTTTGTAATAACAGTCAGTTGTGGATGAGACTTCATCATGAACAAACGGGTTTCGTTTTCTACTGCATCACAGTTAATGGAAGTTAAAAGAGGTATAATTGAATTTCAAGCTTTTCGAGGGAATGATGGAAATTTCATTATTAAAGAATTAGTAATTTTGGATATGAACACATCTGTAATTTATCATTACTTGTTCAAACCTCCATTTCCATTCAATAAACTAACAACTAAAGCGAAAGTTACAAACAAATGGTTAAACAAACATTTTCATAACTTAAAATGGGATGAAGGTTTTATTCATTATAACATGATGCCGCATATTATGAATCATTATTGTAAAGAGTTTAAAACTATCTACACAAGAGGATTGGAAAAAGCAAATTGGATACAATCATTTACAAGCAATGAAGTGATAAATGCAATAATAGATAGAGATTTCCAATGCTACTTTAATGAACTTTGTATTTCATCAAAAAGTTTTAAACATCGAAGGTCACAGTGTGCTTTGAAGAATGCCTACCGCTTGAATAATTTCCTTCAACAAAGTGGTGGGGGTAGCATCAGTGGTGGGGGTAGTGTCAGTGGTGGGGGTATTCTCGATAATAAAAGTGAGAGCGCTACCATGACACAGCATGAGTATTACTCGAACCTCCGAAGAGACAACATCTCCAACGGATATTCTTATTAACAAGAAGATTAGCATCAGCAAAAACATTAAGATGGCATCAAACAACTTACTTCAAAATTTAGTTGAACAATTCAACGCTCATTCAAAATCAACAATCCTACCTACAAAAAAATGTTCCGAGCTGAAAGAAGAAAAACACTACATCATTCATACAATAAAGAAGATGGAAACTTCAGTAGGTGATGCTATAAATTGCACATTAAGCGAGGCACCTTATACAATTGGTGATGAAGCAAAATTTCAAATCTTCCTACCAAAGCGCTTCGTACAACTACTACAAAATGAAGATCTTCGTATAATTCAACCCGGCGCACTCTATTTGGTATCACATGGACCAAGTGGAAACAATTCTACTGAACTTACAATTCATGTAACACCTACTACTGATTAGTTTGTACATAAGATTGTAAATATTTCTTTGTATTTGTTTCTCAATAAATATGATATAAACCTAAAAAAAAAAAATAAAAAAAAGCAACATATTGTAATGTGTTTGTACATTACAATATGTTGCTTTTTTTAAAAATTCCATGGGATGACCTTGACCCAATTTTGTGTGATAATAAAAGTGAAAATCAACTTGTTAAATTCATCAGTCTACGACTACCTTTCGTACCGTACACATCTCACTCTCTATCACTAAATACAAAACTTCAACATGTCCCTAAAGGTTAAATGTGCATCTTATGATACCAACACCATAACTACTTTTGAACAACTTGAAGATTTAACTAACGAAATGCGAGTTTTACTTACCGGTGGTTATCACTTAACTGTTGATGTTAGTGCTACTAATACAAGGATGTTCACTAAAACAAAATATTGCGATGATGAAATATTTTTTTCTACACAACCTACAACTTCTTCATCGCCAGCTGGTCAACATAACGTCAAGTTCCAGAAGTATTACCAATGTTGAATAACTTTTAATAAATAAAATTACAACTAAGGAATCACGTGATCAATATCAAGTTCATAAAAAGGATGTAACAGTTTGATAAATAATCATTCGCTTCTCAGCTCTCGCCACAACAAGATCTATTCTACAAAATGTTATACAGAATGATGATTGAACTTGATGGGAAAATCTATGGAAAGGATTATAACACTGTTGAACAAATGACTCAAGATTTAGATGTATTAACTAAAGAAGGATATCAAGCTAAATTAATTTTAAAATTTCCTGAAGTACATCCACTATCAACAGAAGAACTTATTGCTATGGCTAAGGCAGAGAGAGAAAAAAAGTCTGAAGAAAACAAACAGAAACAAACTTCCTAAATTTCAATAATCCTTACACTTGTAAGGTATAATTTTTTAAAACTCCATTTGGATGACCTTGAAATTACCCCTACCACTTTTCATAGTACATAAAACTCGCTATTCATCACTATACAATCTTATTCTTTCACTAGACTCCGCAGCGTCAACATGGAAGAGCAAAAATACAAGTACAAACCTCGTTACTGTTGTGAACAACAGTGTACAGATTTAGGACCAATGATGGTGGATGGGTTAGCTTGTACTAAATGTGAATTCTTCGGATCTTGTTATTGCAAATGTAAAACAAAACAACTACCGCCACCGGAATTGCGAACTTTCAAATTTTACAAATCAAGATATTTTCATACATGTTGTCCTCAAAGATGTTTCAAATTTCACCCTCTAGATCTTGCTCATTGTCAACGCACCAAGTCTCATCAAGATGATTTTTGTACACATATGATAAAAAGATGTAAATACAGATCAGATTGGTATTCCGATCCTGTAGAACCATCAAATGTATAATTTCAGTTTTACACTCTTTTTTAAAACTTCAATTGGATGACCTTGAGATTTCCCCCACCATTAGTTCTAATTTTTATATAATATTAAATCATTCCACTTCCAACACTCTAACTAACAACATGGAAGGAAAATTTATCAAGTTTGAACATATAATAACTGACAGGGAGGAGATGGAAGAATTGTTTCAAAACTTACTTTCTGTCATTGACGAATATCCTATAAGATGGTTCAGAATTGTAGTTCAATATTTAAATCCTGGTGAATTGTTTTCTTCATCGAGTGAAGAGGATGAAACAACTACTTCGGTTCAAATAATTGAATTAAAAGACGAAGAAGAAGAAGAACTAAACGTTTTATTCAATCATAAGCTCAAGGTCCCCTATATAGAAGCCCCCTCCCTAGAAAGCCCCCCTCCCTAGACGCCTGCTCAAGGTCACCATTATATAAGCCCCCTTCCCTAGGCGCTAATCCTCATTCCATTGCCAACTCTCTAACGATGAACACTTCTCCATCGGCACGAATGAATGCTAGTTTTGAAATAAACTCAAAAGATGATTTACAAGAAATATTTAATGCTTTAAATGAAATTATAGATAAATTTAACGCTATTACAATGAATTTGGAAATACTTTACGCTTGTCCTATTTGTAATAAGGTTGAAAGTTCTGATGAAGACAGTTTACTAAATACTACTCCTCTTACCCCTCTACAGTCGGACACAACTTCTGAGGCAAATGATGAGCAGCATCTTTCCCCCACCGCTTCTATGTAACAACGCTCTTTCCCCCCACCACTTCTTTATTTAACCGACATTTCCCTCTTTTAACTCTCATTCCATCCTCGCCTCTTCAACTATCAACATCGCTTCTTTCAAAATTTCAAAAAAAAACACAAACATGATGGATATGATGGATGAAGTTCCATTTGTAACAAGGATGGAAGAGGATAAATTGAAATTGGAAATCAAACGATTGGAAATGGAACGGGAAAACCAACTCGAGATGTTACGTTTGTTCAAACTTTTTAAATACATCATCTGGGGACTCTGCGTTTACCTTCTCATCGTCGTCGGTGTTTGTGTTTACAACTCTGTAGTTCATAACAAAACTTCAACTTGTTTAAACACTGCTGTCACACATTGATTGTATGTTTTTCACAAATAAAATTCACAAACCTAATTCTATACCTATCCCGCTATCACCGGAGTTAGTTCCACTCTCCGAACTATTACTCCGGTGGTAGCGGGATAGGGTTTTTTAAAACTTACTCTGGATGACCTTGACATACTTTCCATAACCCAATTGTCAAGTTGAATTTCAAATTTCAAATAACATCTCCTCCCCCACCGGAAGCTATATGGCATGGCATATGACGGCAGCGACTGATTTGGCAGCTGGCCGATGGCAGCTGGCCGGCAGCGGCTGGCAATTGGCACGACTTCCGTTTTGAAAGTAACCAAACCCCACTACTCGCAACCTTTTATCAGCCTACCGATAAGCAGGTGAAGGACCCAAAGATAATCTTACTGATAACGATCACGATAAAATAACTTCCCACTTGACTACCAGTCGTGTCTTAACCAATTCCATCATGTGGGAACTCAATAGAAAATTGTTTTAAAATGCGGGGACATTCCAAAAAGACCCATATTCCAAATTAAAAAAAAAAAAAAAATACTGAAAAAGTTATTCGGTGACTACAAAAATTTGAAAATAATAATAAAAACTCCACACAAAAAAAAATCATAAAGAAAAAACATTATTAAAAAACTCAGTGACCTCACAACATTCAGTGTTTTAGGCAAGAGTTCGCCAATTTAAACAAGTCTTTAGGGAAGGCAGATATAAGTTATAATATATATGACTTATATCTGCCTTTATCAAAAGACTTGTTTGAATTGACGACCTCTTCCCTAAAACACTGTATGTTGTGAGGTCAAGCAATTTGAATATGCACTTTAAATCGAGCCGTTTTCGAGATCTTTGTGCAAACATACACACATATATACCTTAATTGTATTATAGTACAGGAAAGGATAGGATGGGATTGTATCAATTTATTAAATATATTAAGCATTTCATCTTGCATAATAAAAATTGCATATTAAAAAGTAAAACTTATTCTTTATTTTAATTTCCAGAAGAGTCTTGATTTTTTTTTTTTTTTTTGAGGGAGAGGCAGGGAAAATGCATTACGCACACAGGTGGCCAGCCTGTAGTGTGGGACTCCCCTAAAAAACGGGTTTACCCACTAAAAAACCTCCTCTACTCTTTAGGATTCTAACCTGGAATTGTTTATCACATTACGTCAGGCTAGGCCTAAATTTGGCTTACGCCCATGGGGCTCGCTCCTTATCCAGCTGTTCGGTCAAGGGATCTGGGCCACTTCGTGGTCCAAATCGGTTTTCTTTTCCAGGAGGATACCCCGGACGAACTGTGACAAACAATCCCAGTTGCCCTCATCCTCCATAATCTTTTGGCAGACCGTGTCCACCGAAAAAACACCGAGTTTTCTTGTGGCCTCCAGGCGGGGCCTTTCCCAACGCGAACAGCGGAAGAAGGTGTGTTCCGCGTCATCGGGAACGCCCGGGCAGTAGATGCAATCCGGTGAACCGGTCTTGCCCATCCGGTTCAGGTACGACTTGAAGTAGCCGTGACCTGTCAGGAACTGCGTGAGGTAGTAGTCCACCTCGCCATGCCGCCTTTCCACCCATGGTTGGACCTGCTCGATGAGTCGCGCAGTCCATCGTCCTCGGGTGTCGTGCTCCCAGCTGTGTTGCCACTGCTGGAAGGTTCGGGAGCGCTCTTCGGTTCTTGCCGTGTCCTTGCCGATCTCGCCTTGTCTCTGGTAAATCGCTTTCCTCTCCCCTGCCAAGAGCTTGACCGGGATGACTCCGGCGACCACCAGGACGGCAGGCTCGGACACTGTCCGGTAGGCGGAACACACCCGGAGCGCAGCTTGACGCTGAACCCGGGCGAGTCGCAACCTGTAGCACTCCTTATCTAGAGCGCCTGCCCACACCTCTGCCCCGTAAAGGAGCACGGACTGGACCGCGGACATCAACAGACGTCTTCTGCTGGATCGGGGACCCCCGACATTGGCCATCAGCCTACTAAGGTAAGTGACTACCTTAGCGGCCTTGTCCGCCGTACGAAAAATCTGATCCCTCCAGCTTAACTTGGTGTCCACCATAACCCCGAGGTATTTGGCGGCACGAGTTGATGTGACCACCTCCCTTCCCACTCGGAGTGGGACGACGGTGTCGATCCTCTTCTTCGTGAGGATCACAATCTCCGTCTTACTGAGAGCAAGCGAGAGACCGTGATCGGACATCCAGTTGTTGACCACCCGCATAACTCGGTTCAACTTCAGTTGGGCCAGCTCAACGTTGCGTGCAGCAATGAGAGCTGCAACGTCATCGGCGTACCCAACCAAAGTGGTTTCCTCAGGCATCTCGGACCTCAGGAGGCTGTCATAGGCAACGTTCCAGAGATCCGGGCCGAGTATTGAACCTTGTGCGGCACCAGAAGTGACTTCCATCGTCCGCGTTCCGTCCCTCGTGTCATAGATCAGGCTTCGAGAGCGTAGATAATCCTCGATGAGCCGCAACAGATATGCAGGAATACGAAAGGTGTTGCGAAGCGCATCCAACATATCGACCCACCTTGCCGAGTTGAAGGCATTCTTGACATCAAGCGTAACAAGAAGCACTACTCGGCGGGAGAAATGGTTGTGGCTCTCGGCTCTCTCCACAGCTCTCTGAACTTCGGTGACAGCGTCGATCGTTGACCGTCCCTTTCTGAAGCCGTACTGACGGGGGCATAAGTCCCCGGCAGCTTCCACGGCAGAAGTCAGGCGGGAACGGATCAGCTTCTCGAACAGCTTCCCAGCCGTGTCCAACATGCAGAGAGGCCTGTGGGACGACGGCAGCTCGGGATCACCTTTGCCCTTGCTGATCAGTACAAGCCTGGCTGTTTTCCAGGGAGCGGGAAACACCCCTTCTACCAAACAGGCATTGTACATTCTCAACAACAAGTCAGCGTTGATTGAAAATACTTTCTTTAAAGCCTCACTGGGAATCCCGTCCGGGCCAGGAGCCTTGTTGCTCTTCAGGGAGAGAACGGAGGTTTCCAGCTCCTCGAAAGTGAAGAGTGGAACGTCCTCTACCCGTCTGAAGTCAACCGGCGGTCGCTGAGGATGTTCAGGAAACAACGCAGCGACGATCCTCCCCATGGTGGCGCCCTCCATGATGGAAGGTGGAGAGCGGGCGCCGAGTTTCTGCGTTACAAGTTTGTAACCCAGGCCCCACGGGTCGGAGTCAACGTCGTCACGAAGTCTCCTCCAGCTATTCGCCTTGCTCCTGTTGATCGCCTGGCGGAGAGATTTTCTCGCAGCTTTATAGGCCTCCGACTTACGAACTCTGTCTGCTTGAATTCTCGCTCTAGTGGCGGCTCGTCTAGTTCTTAAACATGTTCTTCTGAGTTCCGCAATCTCTTCAGTCCACCAGTAAACGGGTTGTTTGTCGCGTCGGGGTTTCCTTCGCGGCATAGACTGGTCGCAGGCCGAGACGATCAGTTCCATCGTGGATGTTACTAGTGCCTCGGCCCCAGCCTCACCAGGATTCCCCTGCGCTCCCCGAGAGATGACTTCGGTGAACTTAACCACGTCCAGTTTGTTGGTGTTCCACCGGCGTGACCCTTCCCGAGATGCGGAAACTCGACGATTTTCCTGATCATGCAGATCAAACACGATGTATTGGTGGTCGCTACCCGTGTAGTCCTCCACAACCCTCCAGCCAGAGATCCTCGGAAGGAGCGACTCAGACGCAAAGGTGACGTCAGGGATCGTGCCTCTCTGCCCGGGGCGCCGAAAAGTAGGTGTGTCGCCCTGGTTGAGGACGACAAGACCGGCCCTGGCGATGAAATCCAGGATGTATTTCCCCTGGGAGCTGGTAGAGGGCATTCCCCACTCGACGGCCCTGGCGTTGAAATCGCCACCAACGACGACATGCCCGGTGGTGCAAAGAACGCACTCCTCTAGGCTATCTATCTTGTCGCGGAAGTCCTGGACGGCCTCGTTGGGGGTGAGGTAGCAACTGAAGATTGTCACGTCCCTACACCTAACCCAGGCAAATCCTCGGCCGCGACCATGACTCCGCACCAAGACATCCCGCGTATTACGCGCCCAAAGTGCAGCAGTACCGAGGCTGTCGGAGATCCAAGTGTTTGGATCTCTGTCCCGATACTGTTCGCTGATAAGGAGCGCGTCAGCACCAAGTTCTCGGGCGAGCTGATCTAGAAGGTTATCAGCTCCCCAGGATCTATGAAGATTGGCCTGGAGGATGCGAATTACCGGCCGCTGCCTTTTGCCTGTTCAAGTGCGGTTCTGAAGGCACCGCACTGACCAGACCCGGGTAAGTGACCGAGGGCACTGGAGCCTGAATCCTTGCAGAGAAAGCAGGAGGGGCTCGAGGAACATTCCTTGCGTTTGTGGCCCTGGCTTCCACACTGGAAGCAGTTGGCACTCCTGTCGGGCCCTTTACAGTTTCGGGAGGAGTGGCCGAAACCGAGGCAACGAAAGCATCTCGAAACTACCACCCTCCGTTTGAGCCTGCAACTGACCCAACCGACTCTGAGGTGCTGAAGGCTAAGCAGCTTATTGGCGTGCTTTTCGCCCATCTCAGCAACAGCCATCCGGAGTTGACTTCGGTTAGGCTTTGTCAGCCATACCCTCACTCCATCAGCCGGTATCTCCGGGAGTGCCACCTGGATCGCACGGGTCACCTCGTCTTCGGTGGAGAGGGCATCAAGGTCCCGAATCTCGACCGAACACTTCGGTTCTAGGGCCTTGATGGAGCCTTTGTCCCCAAGTGCAGTCTTGAGGGAAGCGGCAAAACCGATCTTGTCACTCGACTTCCCCAGTTCGAGGAGGACATCCCCGTTCTGGGTTCGCCGAATAGACTTGATAACGGTGTCGGTCTCCTCCGGTTTGGCCTGCGATCTAATCTGACCCAGAACATCGGCAAAAGATCGCCCCCCTAAGGGCTTAATCAAGATTGCCTCCTTCCTGGGCTTCTTAGGCCTGGGTTGTTTAGGCTTTCTGACAGACTTGCCAGAGGCCTCCCCAACCGGGTTTGAGACTTGCGTCCGCTCCACCCTCGACGCACTTTTCGAAGCTGCCTCCGCTTGCTTCTGCCTCCTCCTTTCTTTCTTAGACAGGCGCGTCTTCCAGCCCCCCAAAGGTGTCGAGGCAGAGTTTTCTGCCAAGGCAGGATTAGCCGCCGGAGCAGGAACCTCTGCAGGAGTAGCCGCTGGAACAACGACAGCGCCCGGGATGGAATGAGCAGCCGGGACAGGAGATGTCTGCGATGATGCAGTGACAAAAACCGGCCTCGGCGCCAAGTCCAACTCCCCGAGCTCAGGGCTTCCCGATGATGAACCGCTCTGCCTCTTCTTTCGCTTTCTGGCTTGAGTCTGGGACTCAGCCAGATGAGCTTGAGGCGAAGCAGAGATGACTCGGTTCGTGACATCGCGCTCCTGTTTCACTGCCTTAAGCCTGATTTTCCGGCATTCCTCGATTTCGTCTAGAGAATCTTCGAGTTTCGGAATCCCCTCTTTTATGGCCTTGTTTACGTTCTTTTGAATTAAGAGGGCCTTGGCCATCTCCTTCAAAAGAGCTTTCATCTTCTTCAGACATGAGTCTTCCTCCTCGTGGGCGTCGTCCTGCTGCTGCCGAAGCATTTGCAGCTCGAATGCCGCACGAAGAGGGCTCTTCCTGGGAGGTATTCCATCGAGCCTGGGTTTTGAGGTTTCTGCCTCGGTCACCTTCATCGCTAGATTGACATCCACTTTCTCCTTTTCAGGCTCGGGCGACGATCCGGCGTCACTTACCGTCTTGAACGGTGCCGGTGGGGGGGAGGTTTTAATTCCCCCTGTCGGCGTCCCAGTCTTCGAGGTCGGAGACCTCTGCACAATAGAGCTTCGCCTAAAAGCGGCTTGCTCATTCTCCTTTACGTTCTTCGTGTTTCGGTTGATAAAATCCATGCTTTCATGTCACCAGCGCATCGTGCGGCAAGGGGCGGCCCTTCATCGGCCGAGAGCGGGTACACCCTCGGAGGTCTACCCCCCGTAGGAAATTAGACACCCCTACCCCAGGACTCTGGGGCCCGAACCTCCGTTTGCCCAGCACCGATACACACAAGGTGCCGGACGTGCTGGGGGTCGCACCGTGGCAATGCAGAGTCCGATCCCTGCATCCATGCCGCACTCCCTGACTAAGGTCCGAAGCGGCTGGCTTCTGACGACACACTGGAGGAGACCATCGGCAGTGCGAGGCACACATCAGTCCCTGCAACACAACAGGGACACTCCCAGGACCCCCCAGCATGCGCCGGTCGAAAGAAGGTGGAAAGACACCCTTGATTCGGGGTCGAAAAAAAAAAAGAAGGTGAGCAAGGTTAGCTCAGGAAAGAATAAAGACGGTGAGCTAAGACCTGAAAGATGAGAAGAATGGCCTTAGCTCGGGAAGAACTGTGAGGAGGGTCTCACAGCTTGGCTCAGGTACCCCGGGGTCGCCAAGAAACACCCGTACAGTGGAAAGCCCACTGCCCCTGAGGGAAGAAGAGTCTTGATATAATGGGTCATTGTATGTAAGCAATTTTTAGCTAGTTTACACAATTAAAAACTATTTTTATTTGATTCGCAGCCGATGTGGGTGGCCTGGAATTCCCAACTGAGAGCAAGGGCCGTCGAGTTGGATTGTAACGGAAAACCTTACGCACTTTGGTAGTCGCCTTCCCAAAAAAAAAACCTCTAGAATTAGATGGTTAAAAAAGTAAATTTTTTTCATAAATGAAAACCAGGAGTGCACTGTTAGGAATTCCCAATGGCGAACAAGGGCTGTTGAGTCGGAACCATTAGCAGTATAATCAATTCTTTCCCAAATGATGGTTACCCTATCCTGGTACATACCACGTTCTGTTATAGTGGAATGTTAAGTTGTGTCTATTTCCTTTCATAAACTATAAGGAAATTTGATGTATATTTCATAAAATGTTCTGTGCATCAAATAAAATAATGAACGTCAACAATAATTATTCCGAGTCGAACAGTACTTATTCATCCCTTTTTTATCCATATAATACCTAAATGTTTATTTATTATTAGATATCATTCAAAGTATTAAATCATAAAAAAATATTGACATCACCTAAAACAAAACAAGTTACAAATTAAGAATATCTATGTATTGAGTTGTGATAAAACGTCTTAACGATTCTACGTGTGAAACACTCCCGATAGATCTACACCACTTCTGTAGGTTTTAAATCGGAAACGTGAGTTGGCAAAAACGAGTCCTATTTATAAGAAGTATCGGATGTAAAGGTGTGACGATAAGATCTTCTGGAGAGGGAAGAAGATACGGCAGTAGTTTTAAAATATTATTAATCCGGGAGGAGAGGTTGAGGGGGGGTGGAGGGGCGGAGGGGCGGGGAGGGGAGGGTTGATGCTATTCCCCACTGTACACAGTCTGCACAGTCTGATAACGGTACCTTCATACTCATTACAAATAATTGCCTGCTGTGCTAGATAGGCGCCCTGCCGCCACGCCGCGCCACAAACCATGGCTTCGGCATAGCAGAGAAGCAGGCCGCTAGATCCCGGGTCGTATGGATATTTGAAATCACCACATTTCGTTTAAATTATTATTCTGTGCTGCACTCTTTCGGGAAATATAATTTAAGTGAACTCTCCGAATAAATGTTTTTTTACTACATAGTCACTCGACTAAGTGGCTATTTTCGCACACTTTATGTCACGTAGTGCTGATCTTGGCGAATAATTTTGCGCACTGGGGTTCTTTTCTGCGTTATACAAAATATATACAAAATAGGAAGGACTTAAGCGCGTAGAAAAGGAAGAGTACTTGTGGATATACACCGTGTCCCAATAATAATAATAATAGGCCTAATAACTAAACAACTTAGTTATTTTGTAAAAATGTTATATGAAGAGGCTCATAAAAATTTTTACAAATGTAAACCTACAAACATATTTAAAGTTTATATGGATATAAGTTTTGTTAACCAATTTCAACATGGCCCTCATTTTATGGTTATGGTCAAAGCGGTTATCTACTCTGAACACATTCAAGTTGTATTTCATCCGTGATGTGTCTGAAGGCTACAATGATTCTAAGAATAAATTCTCGAGTATTAAATACCTTCGACGTGTAAACTTAGTCTTTGATAAAGCTTTAGATGAAAAAAAACACAGTATAGGTCCAGTGAGACCAGTGCTTTCGACCGCCACGCGGTTTCGCCGCATTGTTTTGTACAACTTCATCTGGGTGCGAAGACATTCACGTTTAGGTTACCACCTGTTTATGTTTCCAGCAGTCAATCTTACAGGATCGGACGGGGTTCCTTGACGGATGATATCTTAGCTTATTCTAAGTGTTTGTACGAAATTAGCAGATTTTGGTTCAATGTAGGCATACCATTGAACAAATTATTTTTCTCTTGCACAGCTTACGATGCCCACCTTATTGTAGGTTATGTTTTGAAGTTTAAAGCTTTGAGTGACGAGAATGAATCACTTAAATTATGATGAATTTTTTTTTAGAATTTCTCTATTATATGACAGTTTAAAAATTGATCTTTGTACCAATAAATAAATTTTATTATGCTTCAAAGTGATTCAGGTTTTTGGGACACGGTATATTAGTTCAGCGGTTCACTGTGGATAGACGATTAGATCAAAAGCATAGAACTAAAAGTTCTCTCTATGATCAAGCGTTATTCTTGGGTGTGCCCACTTTCTGGTTGGATGACCGCCTAACCTATGAAAGGGCAAAATATTTTATGTTAATTGTAGGAAAAATATAGTGTGTCATGCTCAAAGTATGTTGGATGCACTCGAAAAATTTCAGTATTTTGCTCACCCGCAGCTTGGAAACGTTCTCTCGGTGAAGCAACGTGATATTTTGCGCACTAGTCACACAAATGGCTACACTGCACTTATTAGATTACGATATGCAGACAATAATATATTTAGTGATCAGATGGTTTCTGTAGACCTTTTTATAAAGAACGGTTGAAAAAAAATCTTTAACAGTGCAACTTTTTTGGACACAAAAATGTAAGTTCATTGCTATGAAACATCTAAGAAAATTGACTTTACAAGGATGAACTTAAGTGTCTTTAAAACTTGTTAAATACATCTTTCTATCATTAAAAAAGTAAATAAATAAACCAACCCCCTTACGCAAAACTGAACGGAAGAGCGCTCTCCCCCCCCTCTCTCTCTCTCTCTCTCTCTCTCTCTCTCTCTCTCTCTCTCCCAAATACTGTATCAGGTTCGTCATAAGTTAATCTTACTTCGAAATTAAAGCTGTAGCTGTATCCACTGACTCTAAAGACGTTAGGCTACTAATGTCGTAACTGTCTCTAGGTTATTGCACAAACATTTGTCTATTTCTATCGGCATAGTTTTGGGACAAAACTTCAAAACTGGGAAAACCAGACATTCTATATTAAAATAGATTCCCACCCACTAAGTTTATTGTAATACTCTTAGCGAATTTCCCTATAGGGAATACGCTATTACGGTAGTAGCCATGGTAAGACCTAAGCCCGGGACCATGCTACTTTTTCATTTTGAGGTCCCCAGAAGCCAAAAACACCGTTCGTTCATTTTCATATATATATGTATATATATATATAAAGATATATATATATATATATATATATATATATATATATATATATATATATATATTGAAAAACATTATAATTAAACAGAGTACCCTTTTTTTATAAAATTAGTTTATAAGGGTACTCTGTTATAATTATAATGTTTTTCAATGTTATAAAAGTAGCCCTAATCACATCAAATCTAATATATATATATATATATATATATATATATATATATATATATATATATATATATATATATATATATATATATATATATATATATGTGTGTCCGTGGTACTGATAACTTTTGACAGGGACCTCCGATTTTGATGAATTTTGGTATGAAGGTATAAGGCTAGGTCTATTATCATGAGTTCGCGAACCAGCATGATCGGGTTATGGGAACGGGGTTTTATGGGGTTTCAAAGGGGTCAAAAATGGGTTTTTGGCATTTTTTGAGCATAATTTTCAAAATTCAACTATTTTAACTAAAACCATTTAAAAGAGCTTAAAAAAACAAACAGTTTAGTATTTTGAATTTTTAACTTAGCTTAACAGGTTACGGAGAAAAGCCAAAAATAGGTTTTCCATGTTAATCTTATGGGAAAACAACAAAACCCTGTATCTTGCTTATTTCTTGGAATAACTTGATAAAATTTGGTATGTACATTCACTAAATAGGGTTTAACTGATATTTGCTTACAACACCCATATATGGCTGAAAACCTACGTACTCACCCCTATGGGGTTTATGGGGCAAATTAAAAGAATACCATAACTTGATAATATTTGGTATATACATTCACTAGGTAGGTTGATAGGTTTTAACTGATATTTGCTTACAACACCCATATGGCGGCAAACCTACATACTCACCCCCATGGGGTTTATGGGGAAATTACAAAGTGCCGAATATTGATACAGTTTTATGTTTACCTTTAATTACATTTCCTAACAAAACTAACATTTTTTAACAACATCCCATTAGAGCAAACCTACATACCCATTCCTATGGTGTTTATGGGGAAGATACGATACCGTATCTCAAGATCGATTGGAAATTCGCTGAGTACGCAGGTCTGCTGCGACGGGGGTATTTACACATTATATTTGATTTCTTGAAATTCCCTGCGTTTTAAAAAGTGTACCTCCTAGCAAAGTTCCTTAAGTAAATAAATTGATTAATCCTACCGTCGTCTAACTACCTTTAGCTAATAGACTGCAGATAAGGTTAAAACTAGAGCTACCATCTAGCCGGGCGGACTTGAGTAACTTGGCTTAAGACTTGGGCCTTTCAAAACAGCTTAAAAGTTAACTCTACAACAGATGCATTTGCCTGAGGCCATCATATTTTAAAGAAAAATTGTTATGATAATCACATTCCTGAGTTTTTCCTTTCATGATGCTGCTCCACAAGTGCATTTAGAGTGTTAAAAACATCAAAGAAACTTTAATTGAAGCTGAGCTAAAATTGAGAAAATGTAGGGAATCCATGAGGAGGATAGGCAATGTTAATTCCTGCCACAATTTACGCTAAATACACAAACTAATAAATTTAATATATTTCCCTCTCGCTTGATTTCTTTAATGTTTGTGTAGTAGGAATCATAATTATTTAGAAATGAATGTTTTTCACACTACCCTAAAAAGTACTAAACTTATGAAAATTTCAAATAGCAGAATGAGTGTGTAAAATTAGCTTACGAACATGAAATTTTATTCATTTAGTGTCCTTCATAGTTAATGTAGTTTAAATTCTAAATTTTTAAAACTGAAGCCGCCACATGCCATCACATGAAATAGAAAATGTTTTGAAGCGAAAAAGCTGGAATAGCACAGCAAATATAATTCGGTATACAGTCGATAAACATTTCCTTTTGCATGGTTTAAGATCTAAAATAGTCTTAAAATCAGTTAGTTTCGGTAGATGATACGATATGGAATTCTACAGGTTTTTTCGAGAAACAACGTTTGACACGAACTGGACCTCAAAAGGTCGAATATGTTGCGATTTTTGCATTTTAAAATGTTGTGGTTCATTTAAATATACAAATATGGAATTCCTCACTTTTCCTTTCGGGGTTGTCAAAATATAGTTATTTCCAAAGCTTTTCTAACCGTTCCTTTTTTTTGTTCTCAGCTTTAGGAGAAATGGTGGCATGTGCTTAAATGAAAGATTAATAAATTTTAAAGTAAAAAAAGGCTGGTACTTTTACACCACACTAAACAAATATTACAATTAACACATAAGAAAGTTAAATATCGTGTTATAAATTTAAAATTTATAATGATCCACCTTATTTAAAATTCTTTCCCAAATCTTATTCAACTACTGCTAAAATATTCAAAATATAGTTAAAGCATTCCAAGCAAATTCATTTTGTTTTTATCTTCATAAAGGAAATAATAATTAGCAGAACAATAAATTAATTAGGAATGACTGAACAATAGGTGGAGGAACAGTCCCTTCATTGAAGCTTTTAGCAAGGCGAATAATGAATTTATATAACGAAACAAATCTCCTTAATTATAACAGTTACTGTGCCAGAATTAAGTAAGAGTATTTTTAAGGCTATATCGTGTCCCTGATCTTTTAATCTGATAGTGTAATAATTTTTGGAACCTTACATAGTTTTTATAAAACTTCCCAAGCTAAACCCAGGTAATGTCTGAAATATTTGATTAAGTTTTGTGTTTTTTTTTTATTTATTTATTTTTTTTTTTGCCTACTATGAATTGTCTTTATCAGAAGACTCCACATTTTAGGAAAAAAAAATTCTGTGACAAGCAAATGTTAATATTCATTCTATATGAGTGAAAAAGTATTTCTGGTCAGTTTGTGAACTTTATAATAGGAGGTATAACGCCTAAGAGCATAAGCGTGTAAAAACATGTCATTTCATGTTATTCCATCATCGTAGTTGGCTAGTTGGGTTAAGTTTCTTATTTTAATGTTCTCATTCTATATTTGAGTTAAAATTCAACAATAATTCTATCTAGTTATTTTGTAAACCTATTTAAATTAAACTTTCAAATACTACACTTCTTAGTTCATTCCATACATCTTAAATTGTGCAGAATTTCACTGAAACATAAGCACTTAGTGGAAGAATTCCATAGAGCGAGCCTTTAAAACACCGAGAGATTTATATTTTCTGATTTTCCGGGTAATCAGGGACGGTGGAAGGGGGTGTTTGGAAGGGGGTGAGGGGAGGGAAAGCAGAGATGTTGATGTCTCTTTGTTAAGCTTGTTAAAATGGGTGACATTTTAAACTCGTTTTGTGTCATCTGATTTGGCCGGAACGGACCCTCCCAAAGTGGCGCCCCCCTCCCCCCTCCCACGGACATCAGCTGATTCGAGGAGGCGCAGGCGGGAGGAATTGACTTTTAGTTAGGAGATGTATCGCTGGAAATTTCCATAACTGATTATTCTGATTCGCAATATGGGTTGTTAATGTCTAGTGGTATAAAGTCAATTACCATAATTAACTTAGAAAACGTACCGTTTGCAACCCGATCTTATATGGCAACGTGTCGTAACGATCACAGAATTAATTGTCTCTGACATTTACTTTGTTATTTTTTTACAAAACCCAAAATTCTAATGAAAAACGGAACATCGCATATTTTTTGACGTTTCGTTAAATCTCTCGATTGTGGTCATGTTAAAGAGGTTGCAATTTTTATGATACACATTTAACGGTTTTAAATTCGTCAAAAATTAAAATGATTAACTGTATATAGTGACTATATGAAAAGAAATATAAATAGATAGTAATTTAATTCCATGAGACATTAACTACCAACTTATAACTATCATGTTGTTGTTTAGTAAACTATTAAGGAAATTTCCTAATAATTTACCAAACAATAACATACACTTACCATCACCAACAATGAACTATTTTACTACCATATTATGTGGCTTCTCGTATACTTTTGTTACTCACACATTTACTCTAAGACATTTGTAGATTTAAGCCTTAAGCTCGTTAAACTTTTAAACTTGTGTTTTACTAAAAAGTTAAATTATTTATCATTATCAAACATTATTATTGGAAAACTCTATTCACTTTGCTCAGATTCATTCTTTCTCTATCTCACTATGTGCAAGGGGAGTTTTTGTTGAAAAAAGGTTTTAGCTTGTTTACTGTAGCATATTTTTTAAACTACTTAATGTAGCCTAGTTTCTTTAAATATTTAATGAAATTGACAAATTAGACAGACATAATATATCCAACGTTTAAGTGTGGAGCTCTCAAATTTACGAAAAAGGTCAATTTAAAACGCGTGTTTATTAGAAACATAACAAAAATAAATAAAGTAATTCAGTTTTGTAAGGAAACATTTATGTAGTCATTTATGCCTGCACTCATGAGTGCAGGAGTGAATGCTTGCGGTGTCTTGACCATCGAAGTTTATCATATACTTCGATGGTCTTGACACGCAATGGTGAATCCTGGCTCGTCCTCTAGATTTGATTTGATTTTTGTTGCACAGCCCTTTATATTATCTAGCGTAACTTAGCCTAATGTTCAGAAAGTTAACAGTAATAAAACTTGTATGGTTTAAAACAAACTTTGATTCTTGTATTTCGATTATTTAAGAGTCATCTTCACCCCTGGGCCAGTAGCCCATTGTTGCACAGTCGGCAATGTTAACCATACGGCTTTTATGCTAAAACATGGTATTTTATTCCCCCTGTTTCGGACGCCGTTTTTCAACCGATTTTCTTTAAACTTGGTAAGTGAATAGTTGAATAGTTTACTTTAGTTGAATAGTTATATTAGGCCCCTCATACCTCGAAATTTTGAAAATTTAACAAATATTACTAAGTTAAGGAAAATTGAGTTACTTTGCAACGTCAAAATGAGTAATATTTGTTAAATTTTCAAAATTTCGAGCCACGAGTGGCCTAATATAACTATTCAATTAAGTTGAAAGAAAATCGGTTGAAAAACGGCGTCCGAAACAGGGGAATAAAATACCATGTTTTAGCATAAAACCCCCGTCGCAGCAGACCTGCGTACTCAGCGAATTTCCAAAGAATTATTGTTTTAACATCAAAGAACTTTGTGGCTATCTTATATAATTAAAAATCTTTACAAGGAAATGTAGTATATTTAACATCATTACAGAGTAAATTATTTTTATTTAATAATTTGTATATTAATATTTATATTGAAATAAATGACTTTTTTACAGTAATAAAAGTGCATATCCAAAGCTTCCATGCAAAAGGAATGATTTGTTTACAAATAACAAAACATAAACATTTCAAATTTGACAAATATGCAAAAGACAGCTGATCAGCTGATTAGGAACAGATAGTACCTTACCATCTCCATCTCTCTTGCTCCCATTATACACTTATTTTCCATGGTAATACCATGGGATTTAGCATGTAGGTTTGCTGCCATGTGGGTTTTTGATCAAATCTTAATTACTCAAGAGATAGTGAAGGTTCATAAAAATTTTTATTAATATATGTTGATAAATAAGCGATATATAACTTTTTAAAGATTTACCCATAAGAATAACATGGGAAACTTGATTTGAATTTTCTCCATAACCAGTTAAGCTATTTTAAAGTTTCAAAATACTAAATTGTTTGTTTTTAAGCTCTTTTAAATGGTTTAAGTTAAAATTGATGAATTCTGAAAACTTAGGTCCAAAAATGGCAAAAACCCATTTTTGACCCCCAATTGAAACCCCATAAAACCCCGTTGCCAAAACCCGACAATGCTGGTTCGCGAACTCATGAAAATAGATCTGGTCTTAAACCTTAATACCAAATTTGATCAAAATCGGACATCCGCTTTCAAAAGTTATCGGTACCACACACACACACACACACACACACACACACACACACACACACACACACACACACACACACACACACACACACACACACACACACACACACACACACACACACACACACACACACACACACACACACACACACACACACACACACACACACACACACACACACACACACACACACACACACACACACACACACACACACACACACACACACACACACACACACACACACACACACACACACACACACACACACACACACACACACACACACACACACACACACACACACACACACACACACACACACACACACACACACACACACACACACACACACACACACACACACACACACACACACACACACACACACACACACACACACACACACACACACACACACACACACACACACACACACACACACACACACACACACACACACACACACACACACACACACACACACACACACACACACACACACACACACACACACACACACACACACACACACACACACACACACACACACACATATATATATATATACATATATATATGAAAAATGAACGAACGGTGTTTTTGGCTTCTGGGGACCTCAAAATGAAAAAGTAAAGTGGTCCCGTGCTTAGGTCTTACCATGGCTACTACCGTAATAGCGTATTCCCTATAGGGAAATTCGCTAAAAGCCGCAAGGTTAACATCGCCGACTACGCAACAATGGGCTACTGGCACAGGGGTGAAGATGACTCTTAAGAGATATTGAAACGATGAATGAATTTGTACAACCTCAGACCTTTGGGCCTTTTTGGCCTTTGCTCTTGAGAAACATGCCGCTCTGAGTTAAACAACGAAAGGTGTTGGATTTTCATCCTAGAAACTACTTTACATTGTAAGAAACAAAACATGCAAACTCGGAGGAGCTGACATAAACACAACACTTAAACTTGAAGAGCCTAACGCTATATCTCACACTCTACGAAAAAACAACCGACTCATCTAGGACAGAAATCCTTCCACATCCTGCCACAAGAAGCGAAACATGTCCACTGCGAGAAGAAGCTGAGAAGGAACATCATCAATCGGTCCCTTCCACAAAGAAAATTGGAGACAAGATTTTTGTCTTTTTTACTAGTTTTAATGACACATTTACTGTTCTCAATGAATCATTTAAGCCAAGAATTATTGCCTATACTAACTGAACGAAATCATGTTCACATGAAGCAAGAACGAATGAGTAATTGCGAATTTGGTTGACAGAAAACGTTAATGCATATCAACAAAGAGCGAAAATTCCTGTCCCTTAAAAGAGAATTAATAGCCTACAAAAAAGTCTTAAAAATTGAAAAGTGATTTTTTACCTCTCATAAAATTTTGTAAAGATTATAAGCAATCAAAGTGTTATCAAAGTTTATTTCGTTCCGTATATTTCGGAATAAAAAATCAAGAATGATAAAAAATCTAGTATTTCTTCTCCAGCTTAGAAAATCCAACAGCAATTTTTCTCTTACCGGTTTTAGACTTGTGTAAAGTATAACCGTTTTATGAAGGCAAAACGGAGTGTATTTCGCGACCGATGAGGAAATCAGCTTTGCAGAATCATAAACCTAATAACGTCAACGCCGACGGTTGAAATTAGCAGCTTGGCGAATGGGAGCAGATTGGGGCGACTGGCTGTACGGACCGTAAAATGGAACGGTTCGAAACGGCGAAACGTGAAATGAAAAGCAACTAAGGACCGAGGCTAAGTCACAACCAAACTCTCATGATTTGGATTGATACGGGAATGGCTTTAGCGTCTCAACCGATGGAAAAAGTTTAATCCAGACGGAGAAAATAAGAACCGATAACTAAATTTACACAAGTGTTACAGTTCGTAGTGATATTATAATGACATGAGAAAGAATTCCCATTAGGTTACAGTAGTAGAGGACAATTAACTCTAGTAAAGGAAGACATTTACTAAATAACACTAATTACCATAATACGTCATTACACTTGGTAAACTTATTTATAAATATAAAAGATAATAAAGGTTATTTCTTAACTATAACTACCCCGATTTCTCAGTATAATAGAAAGTAATTTATTCAAAAAATTGGGGTTTGTTTAAAATATTTAAAAACATGTGTTTAAGTATCATTATTAAGACCAATATTTTGGTTTAAAAAAATTCTGGAGAGCAGGATGATATTATTAAAGAAGTGAGTTTCCTCTAAACGTCTGGAAACTCTGTAATTCACAAGATGATGTAGTTGCCCATTTTCCCTCCGTAGCCCCTAACGTAGGAATTAAACAGGCTAATTTGATAACAGCAAGAAATAATATATTTAAAAAAAGAATAACTCACATAAGTATTAAACTTGGCTTAAATATTAAACTTGAATGTGATATTGTTTTATTTTCTTCAATGTTGAAAACGTTTCTGATTTTCTGATTTTTTTCTGGCAATAATGAAACTATTTACTCAGTCTACTTTGTTCGACAATGTGTGATGTGAACTGCATTTTCATTTATTTCTTGAGTTATAATAGTGATTCACAAAAATATGTGTTTAAAATTTAATTTATAATTTAGTTATTTTGAATACGAATAAGCTATTAGCCTAATCCTGATTAGGCCAAGCTGGTGAACACTTGTCTCTTTTGTGGTGTTCCTACTGTAGTCTTCAGATATTTCAAATCGCCCTGTTTCCAGTTGAGTTTCTTTCCTACATTCTCCTTAGACACACTAAACAACTGTGAGACGGTTCTGCCTGTAGCGTGTTCGTGTACACCGGATGGGAAGAGTCTAAATGAATCGGTTGGGGACCGTTACTAATTAATTTACACGAGTCCCATAATTCGGAGTGATACCGGCATGTCTTTGAGCGTGTGGTCCGGATCGATAAAGGGCCACACTCCCCCCCCCCCCGGCGATGCCCCCCCCTCCACCATCGACACTCCCGTCCCAGTCCCGCAGACCGCGGGGTCGGAGTCGAACGGACCATCGAAATACTGTAGATCACTTCCCATCGCATCGGTTCGACCGAAAACTCAGTTTGGCAATACACTGAAACGATTTAGTCATATAAAACATTTTTCTCCCGAAAAGGGAAACCACTAAAAGAATATTTTTGATGATACTTTGTCATTAAGAGCTACAGGAGATTTTTCTTGTACTGATGCGTTCGTATGGAAAATCGAATCTATGCATCGAAAGAGTCATCAAAGTACTCGATGGGAATTAATTAGAAACACTCTAGAGCGATATATCGGTATTTGTAAATTTCTGAATAAAAACATCCTACGATCTTTAGTTCCTTAGCATCGAAAGTGTCGAGTTGTTTTCAAGTATACTGATATTAGAATCGTATTCGGAAGTGCTGAAAAAGTGTTAGATTTATATGTTCTAGTTGCGTTTACCTGTTCGATCTTTTGTAAATTTCCCATATAAACCTAACCTCAAAGTGGTGATTTCTTAATCCATTCAGCATTTTTTGGTTAGGTATTTGTGCTGCCATGTTGGATTTATTTCCCATAAGAGCAATGCTTAACTTGTCCGTGGCATTTGTCATATAATTTGTTTATTTTTGTTTGATTGATTCAGAATAAATAGCGTTTGAATCTCAATTAGATTCGCCATTCCTTTTGCGAGATCGATTCTTTGTATAAATACTTTATAAAATTCGGTAGAAAATGTTTTAAAAGTAGTAAAAACTTGCTTTGTTATTTCAAGTTAGTAAAAAAACACTTCTTGTTATCAAAAATTCCCTCGCAAACCAAATCCGTCTTGATGAACTCTTTATTTTGAGCTATAACCATAGCTTTCTGATCACAAATAAAGGAGTTATAGCGTTTCCCGTTTAACATTGCTCTTATGGGGAAACTCGGAATCAGGATTGACTCCAACGCCCTCTTAACAAAGTACAGTAGAACCTCGATAGTTTGACTCTCGATAATTCGACACTCCTTATAGTTCGACACTATCCTTGGTAACTTAACATGTCAGTAATGACCAAAAGTGTCCATTTTGGTGACTGACAAAGGTGAAAATGTAAACCAAGTGGCAAATGATTTTAATGTTGGTTAAGTCAAAGTTCAATCGAGTTATTGTTTCATTAAAGTTTAATGTGTCCTAAATTTAAACTCACGATTTTCATACACACTATGTTAAAATTTCCATTATGCTTCCTATTGTTTGACATTTCGATGCCTACACTCAACAAAGTTTCGAGGTTCTACTCTACTTTAATCCGGATATCCCTCTAGATGTATCGATTAGGAAAACGTTGTGTTTATTTAGAGTAAAGATAAGAGGCAAATTATTTTCATTAATTTGTTTCTTGAGGTAGAAATAAATTACGTACAACATCTTGGCTGCTATAAAATACAGGTCGCCCTCGATCGAAATTCAATTTAAAATCAAATATTAAAACTAGGGAGCAAATAATTCATTAAAACACGTATTCTATATCTTCCGTTTCTCTGAATGTCCCAATAATATTTTTAATTAATCCATGATATCTTAAAAACTATTTGAGGTACCGAGTTGAAACTTCGAATAACAGTTGAATAATAGAGTAATATTTAACAAATATAAGCCTTTCAAAGTTAAATATTATAAAATTAAAAATCGTTTTCAACATTTTTAGTTTCAAGACAGTTTTTACTCTAATTACTTGTCCAACAAAATTGCAAAGATCGATAGACAAACAACACAGAAACTAGGTTTTTGAGCTTATAAAATAATGAAAATTTGCATAATTTGACTTACTAGAAGCGCATCTTCATAAAGATAAAATATTAGGTTTTACTCTCTCTATATTTCATAAATTTGAAATTTAGTTGTAAAATTAAACTTTTTTGTAAATTTCTTATTTTTCACTCGTAATTTCTTCTCATTAACGTTGTAAAATCTGATTAAATGGGTACGAGTCGACACACTATGAACTGTATATTATTAGTTTATATCATGTAAACTGATAATATTCTTGTTAAAATTGGTTGTTGTTACAATGTCATTTGAAAAACCTATTATAATTTGTAGGTATTTAATGCAATATGATTAATGAGGACAATAGGCAGACCTGAAACGAGACCGATCGCCAGGTAGTAAAGTTAACAATGAGCTTTCTTAAGGGCTTTCGGCTAAATTCTTAACAATTATCTAATTTATTTTATTTTTGTGCATCCATTTTGATAAAAATGATTCATTTATTGAAAATAATTGGCGTCTAGTGAATCCATTAAGTGGAAATAGTGTTACTAAATATTTAAAATTGGTTTCTTTTGACACTAAACTAATTTAAACTACAGTATAAAAATAAAAAAAATGAAAACGCATGGATATTTTCATTTCATCTTCATGGCAAAAAGTGTTCGAGGTTTTGTATTATTATCAAAGAAAGTGATTAGATTTAGAAGTTAACGTAAAATGTTTGCTACTAGGAGTTTTTGTAATTTGAAACACGTATTATTTCGAAAGATTATTCCTTTTCCCCCCGAAAACCCCGAACTAATCCAGATACTTTTAAAACTACAGTAATTATCTATTTATTGTGTCATTGTTCGTGGTGTTATTGCTCGAGGGTATTGAATACAAGATATATCTTGTACAGTGAAAATTGTATTTAATTCTTATAAGATGACAAAGTAGGAAAATTACATTTTTGGATTTACCTAATGCTTTTAAATAATTTAAAGACAATTTTTGCTACTGAAAAAGAAAAAGTCTTTAAAATTTATTTGACAGTGACTGAAATGTAAGAGAACAAGTACACATGAATCAGTCCCATTTTTTAGTTTTGTATTTATTGTATACTTTTTACCTTTGAGTGTATTGAGATTCAGATTATTGTTTCCATTTTCAGTTAAAATGCATAATTCTTCATATTTATTTTTCCTATTTTTCATTAACAGAATTTTACATAATTTAGTGGACGGTTATGGAGAGATGTTCCATACCCCAACTATCACACATGATAGCCTCGCCACGCCGGATGCGCTGAAATCCCCCCTCCCCCTCCAACCCCCCACCACTTCACGCTCATTCCCCCACATAGATAACACCGATAGATAAACAGTCCCATGCCTCTATTTTAAATCAAAATTTCACAGGAGTTTAGTAAAGTATTAAAACCTACAGAATATATGTTGCATCACTGGATTCAATCGACATTATTTTAATTTTTTTATTTTATATTTGCATATCCATCTTACAAATTTAGATTGTAGAACCTCTAAAAATATTTATGGCTATAGATGTAGGAATAATCAATGTAAAAAGAAAACTCATTAAAAAATCACAATTTACTTCTTATGGATACTTTTTAGGTAGAATTTTAATATATGAAGTCTTTAAGTAAAATTGCTTGTTCCAAAAAGGAATCATATGACATAGTTTACATTACTGTAGTTTTAATATTCTAAATCAATTTATAAACAATATTGCGGAGTTTCAAACACTTTTGGACACTTAAGTTTTATATATATATATATATATATATAAAACATAAAACTAAGTTCTTGGTCATTTCTAAACCATGCGTCCTAAAAGTCAAGAAACAATAGTTACAGGAAACTCATGAGTTCAAATACAGTAAAAACTTTGAACTTTCTTTTTCTTGATTTTAAATCATTGACAAGAATTATTTTAATTTATTTCCTTTATCAATGCAATTAAAAAAGTAATCGATCAAGCATAACCACATTACATAATTAAATTTGATAACGGGTGCTTTCAGCACGAATTTCAAGTTCGAATCAAACTAAAGCTAAAGATGGTATTAATATACTACTTTATTAAATTTAATTGCTGAATATATTTCTATCTGTCAACTTTAAATATTTTTTTGGCTTAAATAGTAGGCTATTTTTACTTAGTTTACTTTTTGTATCTTAGTAGGCTGTTATATTCTATATCAGCCCAGAATGTATCAACATCAACAAATGAGAATTATCCCATAATGTTTTAAAATTCGCATTTTAAATTTGTCCCACAAAACGTTTACATATAATACGGTTGTCATTAATGTGCAAGCCTATGAATTAATTTTATAAAAGATAAATAAATACTGTACCCCCGTCGCAGCAGACCTAGGTACTAAGCGAATTTTCAATGAAAATTGGTATTTTTTATTTTTCCCATATACATGATGGAAATGAGGATGAAGGTTTGCTGCCAAATAAACGATAATTCAATAAGCCAAAAGAGTATGCAGTTATGCTACCATGGGAAACACTGAAAGCAGCTATATTTCACATAAAAATATCTATTTCGACCATATGAAGCCATATACTAAGTTTCATCAGTATCTGTCCATAAATAAAGGAGTTTGCCTATTCCCCTTATGATTAACATGGGAAAAGAGTATGCAGGTTTGCTGCCATGATAATTACAAAACCCAAGATTTTTTAGCATAAAGGGATGGATCTCAACCAAATGAAGCTAAATACCAAGTTTCATCTAAAAATATTGGTTAATAAGTGAAATATTAGCACATCCTTGTTCTCCATAAGATTAACACTGGAGCCCTAAAATACAATGTACTGTCTTTAGACTTTTTAAAATCTCGGTTACCAATGGAGATAGAGCAAAGATTCAAGATACTAAATTGTGCGTTTTTTAGCTCATTCCAGTGGTAAAAATAAAAAATTAAATTGTTTTAAAAATTAAATATGAAACCAGCAGAAAAAAACATTTTTGGGGTACAAAACCCACCAAAACAATTCCTTCTGGTAAGTCCATATATCTGGTTTTCAAACTCATCCGAATAAAGGTAGGATTACACATGTCTACCAAATTTGGTCTCGATCGGACCGCTTTTACGAGAGTTATGGGAATTTCGCTAAAAGTTTATTTTTAAAACTAATACCCAAAACGTCAAAACCCCCTTTTTTATGGTTAAATAGAATATTAAAATAGGTGCCTGCCCTAAACCGCCGTAGTTGTTTACAATTTAAATTTCAATGATTGCTTACTTTCAATGTAATCGAAATTTGAAAAAATTAAAAATAATTGTTGTATTTAGATAAATTTATGGACCTCGCCAACAAGTTTTCTTTCACTTGGCGAGGCCATGTTTATGTACATTTTTTTAAATAGACATACTCTTATCCTTATTCTCTCTAGCACCATTAAAGCCCCTTACCATGGTCACACTGGTTTTCGAAATTACCTGAACCGAGCACCTAATGTCCACACTAGTACGATAACTTTTCAGCTGCTAGATGTTTAAATCTAAATCGTGCATATAAAACATCGTTCAAAAATGCGTACAATAACGTTAAAATAAATACTTTAACTGTCGCTTAGCATAAGCTAATTTTATCAAATGAATTATAATCATTAAAACACGTTCCATAGTCCCCTTAAACATTTATCGGATAAATACCTGTTAGCTCAGATGCTTTGCCGCCTAGCGGTATTGCGGTTAGCGCCAGCGGGCGCTGTACTACGTAGTCCCATTGTTGGCCGCTAGGTGCGGCTCACCGCCGGTCCATATGTCGCTTTTATTAAAAAAAAAATGTTGGATGTTTTTAGTAAATGATGTATTTTTATAATAAAATTGTAAGATTTTTGAGCAAATTAACCCAATTTGTGATATTTTTTTATAAGGAAGACTTTATAGTTATCATTTTATTTAGCATTCTTTGTTAATAAACAAATTAGAGTTAAAAATTTAAGTAAGTTCTCTTCTACATATTGCAAATTAGAAAATGTATATATAGTTGAGAATATTCAAATTTCTTTAGATGGAACTGTTGTGGTAGCCGAACTTTAAGCTTCCGCAACAATTCCATCTTTTTAAATATTCTCTGCAGATAAGGTCCCAAAATACTGTAACTGTGCTGCTCATTACAAATGGGCTTTGTTGAATAAGATTTTTAAGGGTTTTTTCTGGACGGTTTAAGTTTTTAAGAGTCTGCAGTAACCGCCACCTTGAATATGTATTTCCTTAAGTCTAACATTTCAAACATCCTCTACGCCTTTAATATTGGTCGAAAAAATCCATCTTTATGTAACTTTAAAGGAAATTTTAATACCCTGTGAACTCCAAATCACGATTATAGAGTTATTTATGAAATTAAAACACTGAAATAACACGTCCATTTTCGAACAAATAACTTTGAGAGTAGGCTACTTCGTTGTTTGTTGATCAAACAATCAATAATATTAAACTTTTGATCTCAAAGGACCCTATGCATTTACTTTAAAATTACATAAAGATAAATATTTTTAGACCAATATTAAAGGCGTAGCGGATGTTTGAAATGTAACATTAATCTTATGGAAATAAAAATCCAAGGCCGCAGGTACTGCAGACTCTTAATCACGGTAGGATTTAATCCCGAAATCATGAAATTCTTCGTACGTATATATTAATTATGATATTATTATTCATGTTTGTAAACGTTTCACTATATATTTAACACATACAAGTAAATATTTTCACTTAGGCTGTGCTGTGTGTGTCCGTTGTGCTGAATCCTTGAATGTGTCCTTTGACCAGACTCAAACAAATTTGTTTACAGCTGAAGATGACACTGGAAAATTTTCTCGGAATCGCTTCTCGTGAAACGCCGTTAGGCCTACTACTGTAATAGCGAATTCACTGTAGGGAAATTCGCTGATTGTTTAAGTTCGGGCGTTTTCATATATATATATATATATATATATATATATATATATATATATATATATATATATATATATATATATATATAATGGAATAATCGTATTTTCATATTAACACTAAGGTTAACCTTTTTTACTATTACAGAACTCATTAGAGTAGAGTGAATTATGAAACTTGTTTCATTCCCCTATATATCCATGTCTACCCGCACTTTACGGATTGGTATTTTGGGGATATCGTTGGGTTGTATTAAAGCTTACAAATTACAGAAAGTAATTAGTTACACAATGTTGAATCTAAACTACAGCCATCAATGCAAACCTTTTCTAATTCAACCAGAATTTTTACCTTGGTTCCCCTTTTAATTTATGAAATTCATTGTTTATATGTAGGTATAGAGCCTAACACCCTGTTTTTAATATATTTTTTTAATGCACTAAGATCAAGCGGTTTAACTCTGTTTACCCCCTTTTTATATAGTTTAATTAAAACAGTTTATTTTAGTTAAAAATATGTTTAAAAGACTATAAAACACATCTCTGAGACATAACACATGTCCATTGCTCATAAATATTGGTGGACCCACTCTAGATGATGATAGATTTTTAGCAAACTTAACCTCACCCTTTCATAGTTCTAATAATAACAGTATAAACCGATACAGTCAATGGTTTTGTTATTAAATAAAATGATAAACGAAAGTGGAAAACGCTACATAAATGTATAAAAATGTGTATGTTAGTTAATCCCATGTGCAAAAGTATTACAAACTGTATGAAAATGCGTTGTTGAGGTCCATGCGCTGGTGTTGGGCACTGCGAGATAAATTTTAGACAGAAATTTCAGTCTTACAGCTTTTATAGTCTAATTAAATATGCACGACACAAGTTATATTAAAAGTCAAACAAAATTTAAGAGCCTTACAATCCCGCTCTTGTTATACATCGGTTGTAACGAATTTTTTACATAATTTTACAATAGTAAAAGCCGAAAATTAGGAGGTAAAATGTAGCCGACTAAAACATACAACTTAAGAAATTAGATTTTAATTGATGTAATTATTGCTTTATCTAATTAGTTGGGCAATTGATTTTCACAGCAGTTGGTAGAATTTCTAAATACTCAACCGTTTACCAGGACCAACAGATGATAGCGGTTGTAGGTGGGGGCGAAACTCGAGCCGGTCACCGAAGGCGAGCGCTCTGTCAGTCTCTCGTCCAGTAAAAGTCCCAAAAATCTTCGAAAAAAGTTGAATTCGAACTGATTGGCTGTTTATTGAAACAAATAAAATACAACTATAAGAAAATAAAGTAATTGACTAGCATTTTGAAGGTGAAGTATAGCCTGCTGATACGTGCAAATTTTGGATTCGTTGTAGATTTAGTTGGTTTTATTTTATTATCATTTTTTGAGATCATATGTTGTTACTTAAGGTAAGTTATATTGTAGCCCTACTCATGTAACCAAATTTATAATAGGTTAGCGAGTCACCTCTGACCTCTGTACTCAGTGACTGGCTACACCGGTATTGATGTCGTTGAAAATTGTTACAAAAAATAATTGATTTAAACTTAACAAATTTTTATAGCATATGGAGGGACAGAGATAAGGGTAAGGATTTTAGTCTTTTTAGAATCCGATTAGCGACAATCTTTTGTGATTGTTTGTGTTTGCGGACTTGCAGTAAATTCCCTACCCAATTTTGATATTTTTATTTCCCCATAAACACCATGGGGTGAGTATTCCCTATAGAGAAATTCGTTAAAAATAAAAAATGCTCTTAATTCGATACACCACTGGAGTGGTTTGAGTACTTTAAAGGTTCGTTTACATTTGGAGATACCATCAAAACTTTGAACAAAGAGTGCGGAACAGTCTGTTAAAACAGAACAAAACTGCAACATTATGTTGAGGTTTGTTTGATATGTAAATCAAATTTCTGGCCATTGCCCTCAAACAAAACTGGAGTTGAATGGAACAGCCCACCCGATGACGCAAAAAGTAGATGGGTTATGAAAAAGTATTCAGCTCCATATCATGACGAAAAACCACATTTGTCTACTTAAGTCCTATTCTTTTTGATTCATTAAGACTATCAATTAACTTTTGATCCCCATTTTGGAGTTAGGGATAAGGAAGTTCCGAAACGAGGTAAAGGACAGGAGGTGCATGATATCAACAATGGGTCCGTACGCATGCTCTCGCCCTCGCGCTGTATCACTCTTTCTACTTACCTTGGTCTGACGATGAACGCTACCTGATAAACTAAAAACATTGACCAATCAAATCTGAATTTACCTTCAGAAATAAAGCCAAAATGACTTTCTCAATGGAAAAATAAACCATAAAACAATGCCTAAAAATAGTCTAATGTATTTTCTTAGATAATTATTTTATAGGCCTAATAGTTAAATTGTGTACGAATTTATCATTGCTTTACTGTCAAAATTTTATATAAAACATCATTTTTTAAATGACGTCATATCAAACCCGACTCCCCCTTACACATCACCCTACCGTCATTTTCAATCTGGACCCCCCCACCTCTAATTTTCAGATAACGTAATTTATGGACGGCCCGAAAGAGTTAAAAAGTTTTATAATAAACAGAACTCAAAATGTCAGCGTAAAATACATCGAGAAATTTAAGCAATTTAACAAATACTTGATACGAACGAAGTTAAATATTGAAATGAACAAATAATAGGGGATGTAGATGTGGTTTAGGCTTAGGGTTGTGAACAGTGTGACTGAACGCCAGTCCAGCCAGTTAAAATTCGTCCTAACTCAAAAACCTTCAGAGCTCGTTTTTCTCTAGCCACCATTTAAAATATGATTGGAAATATGATAGCTGGAATGTTATGTTTGAATGAAATACTGTCTTAATAGTATAAACTTCCCCTTATTAACTAAGGAGTTTGAAAGAGTATTTAAGAGATTTGACATCTATCTAATGGATACAAAATATTTTGCCCAAATATTACAAGATTACAATATTTTATTGAAAATCTTGTTTTTTGTTCAATCGAAGGAATAGGTGCTGTTTAAAAACGTCTATCTACTAAAAATTGACCACATTCAAGCTGGTTGCTTTACACTATCACAGAGTAAAGAAGCTTCAAAGGTAAAGGTTCTTTACTCTGTGGTTTAACTATCCAAGTCTCCTCTCGCTGAGTCGTACCCGCTAGTAGCAGCAAATGCCCGTTGGATATGACCAATAATCATATTTACGTTTTAAGTTATTTGTATTATTATAAAATACAAATGATGGAAAACTACCATTAAAGGTTACAAGTTTTTATATAAACATATACTTCTTTATAATTTTCTAGTATGACACTTTTCATACTACGTTCACGTAGTAATGAAATTATTCATCTAATCAATCTAATCACGTTTTAAATTATTCTTGTAAGTATATGTGAAGTAATGAAGCAAGGAAGTTATTACAAAGGTAGAAGCCACAGAAAATTTCCGCCATATAGGGCTATGACTCTAGATGGTTCATTTTCCTCCCACATCTGAAGTGAGAAAAAGTAATAATCTACTGAATTCTCGATTCCAGATTTACAGAAGTGTAATTCTAACTATCCGACCGGTAATCGGAACGTGGGTAGAAAGTGGCAATGTTGTAAGAATTTAGTAAATGTCAAGCCGTTGTTAAAGTCCCGAGAGGAGGTATTTCCAGCAGAAATCCATCATAAAACTCGCCTGCCATAATTCTATAAATTGCGTTTCAAATATTTTAAAGGTTCTTGCTCTTCCTGAGACATAAGTAACCGTAAGACTTTATAAGCTTCAAGAATAACACTGAGAAAACTTGAGGATTGACTTTTTTCAAAATTGGGGAAAACATAGGCAATGAGCTATTTTTAGAATATTTTCTATATGCAGTATTGATGGAAAGGGCCATTTCGTATAAAGGAGTACGTCAAACCAATCATTTTTGTTACTTCACAATAATTAAGAGGCGAGGAAGTGTGGCCTGTGTGAAAATATAAAACTGCTGCACCCTTTTGGAGCAGGAATTTTAGGAAATAGTACTTTAAAAATCTAAATACATTGTATAAATTTTATATGGGTTGAAGTGATGTATGTTGTTGCACTAGGTTTAGCACTATTGTACGCAAGGATTGTTCACAAAACAAATTTACAAAAGCTGCAAGTTGGAAAACTATTCCAAACGTTATATCCAACACAATTAGCGACTAAAACGAGAACAATGTCCCGCGAGACATTCTTAATCAAGGTTATGAAGCAACAGCCCGAGCGCCGGCGCGGGTGGCAGAGTGCACACGTTATTTAGCGGTACTTAACTGCAGAGGCACGGTATACAAAGCTGGGCTACAAAGTAGAGCTTTAAAGTAAGTATTCTTAATTGGTTATTGCTCGAAGGAAATGGGTTCAGGTGGTTGGAGACAGTCCCCCCCCCACCCAGGGGGGCCTTGTGGGGAGAGAGGGGGGTAAGATAGATGGCCATAGCAGCGACGGTGCTGAACCTTATCCACTCTAGCCACTTTCAAACATTCTAATTATTACAAAACCCCACCGTTGGCAGTCTTGTGGCTAGGGAATTGTACATTCCTTGGCGGATCTCTTAGTGTATCTAGGTCCGATTTGAAAGGGTAGTAATGGGTCTTAGAGGAAAGATTACTCGATAAATACCATCACATTAATTTGTATAAAGTGTTTATAAAATAAATACTCGATTTTATTTTTTAAATAATTACATGATTAAATATTTTGAAATGTTAAATTCCAAAGTTTTAGCAAATTTCCCTATAGGGAATACGCTATTACGGTAGTAGTCACGTAAGACTTAAGCCTGGACCATGATAATTTTCGTTTTGAGGTCCCTAGAAGACAAAAACAACATTCATTCATTTTTTTCTAAATTAAACAGTTTTAGCCAAAACCATTCAAAACAGTTAAAAAAACACCAATTAAGTGTTTTGAATAACCTGGCTTAAGAGTCATCTTCACCCCTGGGCCAGCCCATTGTTGCGCAGTCGGCAATTTTAATCATACGGCTTTTATGCTAAAACATGGTCTTGTATTCCCCTGTTTCGGACGCCGTTTTTCAACCGATTTTCTTGAAACTTGGTAAGTGTTTAGTTGAATAGTTATATTAGGTTTCTCATACCTCGAAATTTTTAAAATGTTATTAAATTTTGAAATATTACTAATGAAAATCGAGTTACTTTGCGACGTCACAGAAATTAATATTTGTTAAATTTTCAAAATTTCGAGGTATGAGAAACCTAATATAACTATTCAAATAAAGACTTACCAAGTTTCAAAAAAATCGGTTGGAAAACGGCGTCCGAAACAGGGGAATACAAGACCATGTTTTAGCATAAAAGCCGCATGATTAACATCGCCGACTGCGGAACAATGGGCTACTGGCCCAGGGGTGAAGATGACTCTTAACAGATTATGGAGGAAATAAAAAAAATATGTTTTCCATGTTATTTTGATGGGAAATCAACAAATCTCTCTATGTCTCACTTATTTATGGCCATAACTTATAAAAATTTTGTATGTACATTCAGCTAGAGTGTAACTTATATTTGCCATGGGATTTATGGGAAAAATAAAAATAGGCTACAAGAATTTGATACAATTTAGCATGTACCTATACTGGGATGAAATTATCGTCTACCCCCATGGCACCAAACCTTCATAATCAACGTATATGAGGAAAACAAAGAATATCAAATTCCATTGGAAACTAGCTAAGTATACGTAGGTCTCCTGCGACGGGGTTATTTGATGTGAGCCCTCTATTGTCCTGAAAATTTGTAAGTGAAAATTAATTTTTTACAGTTTCTTACCAGCTTAGCTAGTGTAATGGAAGCAATACTGCCATTAATAGTCTCATGTAGGTGTCAAGGTAAAAGCTATTTACGCTATGTTATTTTATTCTACCAAGAACAGATATATGTAGTGGTATTTTATTGCTTCGCGATAGACTTGGGGTTGGATCGGGTTTTTGATCCTGTGATGTGGTCCTCATATAAGAATCTGAAAACAGAAAAAAACCCAATGGCGGTCGAGAAGTTAAAAAAAATAATAATACGCGAACATGCTGTATATCTTGTCTTGGTGGCAAAAAACAACATAGTAAAAATATACTTGACCTTAACACCTATATGAGAGGATTATTGCAGCAATTCCTTCCTTTACTACTCGCTCGGCCGGCAAGAAATTGGGAAACTTAATTTTCACTTTAACATTTCCAAGATAGTAAAAAGTGTTCATAGTGAACCATAAATACAAAACATGAATATCATGTTGCATTTGTGATAACACCGTTAATTAGTATATACAAAACTTGGTAACTTACTCTTTCAAAATATACAATTATGTGAGTGTATTTAATTTATTCAATGTGATTTAAATAACACTCATCACTGAATAGTGCTTTAATAAACACCCTGTATCATTAACCATTGTGATACTTGTGCTCTATAAACTTTATGTACGAAATGTGTTAAATAATGAAATATAATCTGAAACATTAAATAATAAATTATGGGAGGCTGTTAACATATGAATCACTACAAATTCCTCTACTACTCGTGGGACTCGTTATAAACTATATTTGAACGAATATTAACGATACTCAGACTTTTAGATGTCTAAAAGTCGTCCACAATTATTTTTTTCCCAAAGCTTATGATTGAAATTAATTTTCTAAAATAAAATAAAAAACTCCTAGACTTTGTACCGTTACATTTAGGTACAAAATGATGCCTAGGCCTATAACTTTGTAAGCCAAAATGTTTGCTATATACACCAACACATTATATTCATTCGAAAATAAATTTAACACCAAAACAATCTTATCATTGGAGAAGTGTAAAATAATATTTCACCAATATTTATACATGAGGAGAGATTATCAACATATGAAATGGATCCACTTCATTTTAGAATCGAGGTAACAGCTGATGATGATGAATAGCCAGAGTTAGGTTGATTGTCTCAGGACAAATAATTTAACACTCAAGACTTTTGTTAGCTTGAAAATTATAGTTTAAATTTTAAAGTGTAATTATTTTGTATTATTATTTTTTTGGGAATATTTTAACAAATCATCGGTTTTAAAATGGTTTCGTTCTTTCACTTCATAAGTAAAATTTGGAATCCTATACTGTTAAGTTATTTTTTACTTTACTTCATACAAACACATTCCTAATTTAAGGTTGGTAGTACCGAATCGGAACTACTTCCAAGCAGAAGGGAATCTCGCTCAGTTTCCGTGATTTATTAAAGTGATTCAGATTTTAATATCCGGTTATTTAATCTGATTATCCAGATTTCCATTATTTCATTACGAAGAATCAACCCAATTTCAATACTCTCTGATCTGGAATAAATAATAGAGATATTACAAACACATCATATTTTAACCTTCCTGTTGAGTTTTTTTAAGTTGCCTAAAACATTTATTTAATCCTCGTTATATGATTCTGGGCTGCAATTAATTCAATGATAATTCCAAAATAGTGATTTTTAGTTTAATTATTTGAAAAACTTATAAAAACTAAGTTCTGTAAAAGATACCAATGGGATTTTAGGAATTAACCTAACTCACCACTTACCGAGTTAGTTCATATACTCTTATTAAACATATTTTTAAATATCAAAAAAAATTTAAATTTTTAAACAAAACATAAATGGATTTCTTTAAAGTTACGGTTTTCGAACAAACGAATAAAAAAATTGTGTTGAAATTCACCGTATCCCCCAAAACACACTTGATTTAGTATGTGAGCAGTATAGGTACCTCAGTAAGAGTAATTTGCCTAGCCTCCTTATATCTTTTTTTTATTTTTTTATTTATTTTTTTGTAGTAATGTCACTTGCCTTTACCTTATAAAGTCACAGTGAAACTTAATTCTCATTATAAATATAAAAGAAAGCAGCTGCTTCTTAAAAATAAAAAGGTTTATTTCATTACAAGTACCGAAAGTAGCATTTTTCGGTGCGTGCTCAAGTTTCATGTGTGAGGCGACGTTTTCACGTGTGAGAGTGAGTTTCATGTACGAGGGGAAGCCGATGGCGGGGATAATTGCAGCAAGTCACCGGAAAATCACTTTCGGTTCAAGTTATCAACGATACTTTTAATCACAACGCTTATGACTATTTATACGTTTACATTTATATTTTTAATCAGTAAAATAGGTGTTTTAAACGATAAAGTAATTGGTAAAGAAACACTAGCTCTTGTGATGGGCAAATGGAGAACTGGTTGAGAGCGAAGGAAAGAAAATCTAGAGTTAGAAAAAACCAGCTGATAGTTTTCCCTCACTCTAAATTAGAGCTCAGGAAAAAATATATTTTTAAAATCAGCTATTCGATGTAGCTAATAAATAGCCATTTTATTTTATAAGGAGTGAAGAACAATTATTTGTTTAACGTTTGTTCAGTATAAAAAGCGGTGCCACCCCATTCCTCCGAGTTTCAGAATTTACAAATTCAAAGTGACCCTAAACTCCCCTGTCACTGCAACTAATTACAGTATTTGAGCAAAAAAAGACATAGAGATGATAAGCATTTTGAGACAATCAGCTCTCTTTTGAGTTGTAGATCCCGACTGTTCACTTCTACATCCACCAATGAGTATCCCTTTTTAGAGCATTAATAAACCAATCCGTTATGTGAGACATTTGAAACACTTGAGTGGTGTGTCTCAAGGTTCCACATGTTGAACCTCGTTATCTTTATAACAGAATCGCGGAGTGCAACAGTTTGCTGCCAGTTTTATGTAATTATTGTCTTATTACCTACCCTTGCGTCGTTGACCATGAACTGGATATACTATGTCTAATACAAAAAAAAAGATTCCTGGAGAATGTGGCGCCCGGAGGCTATTAAACGCAACCATTAACAACCTGGTTTTGGGGGACTAAACTAAATCAGCAATTTGGTTTTATGGCAAACGTAGTATATAGCCTATTTCGTCCCCAGCCCCGAAACCACCGTTTGACCTTCACTTGCTGTGCTCGGACGACGATAAGTTTGATGATAGTGAAAGGGGGATGACGGGGGGAGGACGCAGTTGAGGGGGGAGGGGGTAGATCAATGTCACTTCGGCCCCCGCATATTTTCCGGTTTTTAATTAAATGTGTACGGGCTGCACCAAAGGGCCTACATTGAGTTTTAGTGCTAAACCTAAATTAATATTTCAAAGGTCGGTTTCGCTCGTCATTTTGCGCATCAAAAATAATTTTATGCACACGAATTTTTCCTTGTAATAAACAGGCAATGAAATTCACTAAAACTCGTGTATTGCTTTATATTAAAAATGTTATATATATATAAAAATTACAAGAATAATGCAAAATGTTGTAATAGTGATTAATAAAAATTTCACTATTGGCTGGAATAAATATTTTGAAACGTTTTACAGACAATTACAAATATTAATATAAAAGCAAATTTCAATATAGATGGAAAAAGTGGACAGCCATGGCAATTTATAGCTGGACAACAGTTAAGCCATCAATATTTTACACTTTTTAAGAGTTCCGTGACGAAACATTAAAGTGCTCCACGCACCACGTGCCATAATCATAGTGTCATCGCCGGACATGTTATTAATAAATTCAAGGCGAATAAAAAACAACACTCAGCGATATTCAAGATATTTAAAAATTGGAAACTGATAATGTACACTGCAGCTTCCATCTAATTCGGAACATTTTAATATTGTAGTTTTTATAAAATTTTAGGATCATGGTATTCCGACAGTCCCACCCCAGTTGAATAACTGGAGTGGAATATGTCATCCCTCTAAAGGGAACACGGTGTAATGCTGCACTCTAGCGGAGAATTCAGTGACTACGAGTACGACTCTGCTCTTGTTTGCAGACTTCTCCGCTAGAGGCGCTCTCCCACAAGATGCCTAATTCGGCGCAAGACCAGTAGAGGGCAGCAAGGCCTCTGCTGATCGGCTGGCCATTGTCGGCATAATTCCAATAATTAACGGTCTCAGGAAAGTTTCTTTAACTTGATATACACTTTAAGTGGCATAATATTATATACTTCGCTCATGTCACATGACTGTTATGAACGCAGGTATTAGGGTTTTAAAAAGATAAAATATTATGAACATTTTAATAAAAAAATTGTGTTGTAAAAAAATACATGACAGTTTTAAAAATACGACATTATGTGAATATTGAAGAGAATATGATTCCAATCAAAATAAACTTTTGATATCAATAAAATAACAAAATACTATCAATTTTTCTGTAAAGGTGGAAACACTTTCAAATTGACTGATTCCAAAATTGAAATCGGACCTGAACCTTGTCTGACGCTCAGCTGTTTATACAAGGTTCACTCACGGTTGAGCACCGTGTGTCAAGGCCTCTCACCGTGTGTCAAGGCCTCTATCACCGTGTGTCAAGGCCTCTCACCGTGTGTCAAGGCCTCTATCACCGTGTGTCAAGGCCTCTATCACCGTGTGTCAAGGCCTCTATCACCGTGTGTCAAGGCCTCTATCACCGTGTGTCAAGGCCTCTATCACCGTGTGTCAAGGCCTCTCACCGTGTGTCAAGGCCTCTCACCGTGTGTCAAGGCCTCTCACCGTGTGTCAAGGCCTCTCACCGTGTGTCAAGGCCTCTATCACCGTGTGTCAAGGCCTCTATCACCGTGTGTCAAGGCCTCTCACCGTGTGTCAAGGCCTCTATCACCGTGTGTCAAGGCCTCTATCACCGTGTGTCAAGGCCTCTATCACCGTGTGTCAAGGCCTCTATCACCGTGTGTCAAGGCCTCTATCACCGTGTGTCAAGGCCTCTCACCGTGTGTCAAGGCCTCTCACCGTGTGTCAAGGCCTCTCACCGTGTGTCAAGGCCTCTCACCGTGTGTCAAGGCCTCTATCACCGTGTGTCAAGGCCTCTATCACCGTGTGTCAAGGCCTCTATCACCGTGTGTCAAGGCCTCTATCACCGTGTGTCAAGGCCTCTCACCGTGTGTCAAGGCCTCTCACCGTGTGTCAAGGCCTCTCACCGTGTGTCAAGGCCTCTCACCGTGTGTCAAGGCCTCTCACCGTGTGTCAAGGCCTCTATCACCGTGTGTCAAGGCCTCTCACCGTGTGTCAAGGCCTCTCACCGTGTGTCAAGGCCTCTATCACCGTGTGTCAAGGCCTCTATCACCGTGTGTCAAGGCCTCGCCCCCTTCCACTTTGCCATGTTCCAGCGTCTTCCAAGTTTAGGGGAGAGCAAGGCAATCGGGAGGCTTGGGACTTGATGTTATAAAATCTATCAATTCCTTGTGAGAAGAACTTGGAGAAAATCATGTAGAAGCCACGAATTTCACGGTAAGGTGTACTACTAATATGCTTATTAAGTCTGGAATATATGATAGACGTTTTTGTGTGTGGTTTTACGAACAACTTTTTATCTCCTAGCTGAAATTCCTCCTTGGTTGATATCCTTTATGATCAAAGAAATATGAAAATATGGTATTGGATGGTTGAATTGAACGATATTATTAGATCTCGATACTACAACAAGTTTGAAATGTAGATTAAACATAAAACTACTAAAACTTGTGGTAATAGCATTTTATTATTGATAATTTTAATTTTAAGACCATTATCAGAAAGGAAGTATTGTTATTTCTAGTGTCTCTTTTTCGAAAAGACGTTCAAAAATTTTGAAATAACGTCAAATAGGCAATATACTATTTCATATAGATTTTTAAAGATATAAATTTGTTATAAACCTGTGCGTCTTTTTTGTAATAAATAAACAATTGGACCGACCGTATGAGGAAAATACTTTAAATTGTCAAAGTTATCAAGGAATTAGACGTTACAATTTATATTATTAACATGACATTTATATTTATTTGGCCTCATTTAAAAAGAAATCTTATACTAAATCAAATATGAATTATTTAACTTTTGTTTATAAAATGATGTAATTGAAAGTAGACTAAATACAAAATACAATTTTATTGTTAAAAATGTTTGATGTTAAAGAATTTCTTTCATAAATGAAATTAAGTTGAATTATTATTTTAAAACCAACAATTTATTCCATATGATACGGATAATACAATTGGAATTTCTATCAGATAAAGTTTATTTAATCTATTAAAGGTTCTTTTGGTTTTCTAGAGGTGGTATTTCAAGTTCTAGGTTTAAGTTTAAGTATTGTGCTGACTCATCGTTTAAACGCTACTATATTATTGAAAAAAGGTAGGCCTAATATCGATAATCAAGTCAAACTTAAACACGAAAATATTAAAAGAACAAAACTGTGTTTTGTTTAGTTTAGATTTTGGATGGCAAAAAATTATTAAATTTATCAACAATCTTTACTTTAGGTAAGCTAAGCTTTAAGGAATATTTAAGAGGACAAAAAAATCACTAGGGTTAGTTGTAACTAAGCGACTTTTGTTTATTCAACTTTGTTTTTTAAATTAATTCTCCAATCATAATTAATTTTTAATTGTGTTAGTCTGAGAGTAACGTAGTATTAATAAAAATCAATGACTAACATTTTAACTTCGCATATTAAAATCTTTGTCCAGAGAGTAATTAATTTTTCGCAATCGCTAGCAGTACAGATTTTTAAACGATACTATTGCCAGTGATAAAATAAATTGTTTTGCAAGACGAGTTACTTGACTTTTTTGTGAGATCGTTCCTCACAATAAAAAAGAAGAAAAACGAAGATTGTATTGAGCTGTTGGTGCTACCAAATAGCTACGAGTTTTTGGTCCTGTCAGACTCTACCAAACAGCCACGATCATTAGAGGGGATTAAGAAGGGTTCGTAGTTCGTCTGCAAGCGGTAAAATGTCTAAATAGCCACAACTGCTCAGCCAGGTAGCCGTCACCTGTTCTGGGGAAAAAGGTAATTTTAATAATTCCAGATAACTAACTCATGCACTTTGAAGTTCGAAAAATATAAGTTTATTTATAATGAAATTATAGAAATAACCATGTCTTGAAATTAAGAACTTATTTAAAAAAAAATTGAAATCGTCTAGGCACTCAAAACTTTAGAATATAATATATATTTTAGGATTTTACATAATCATGGTCTTGCCAAGCTGAAACAAAACTTGTTGGCGAGGTCTATTCGTATAACCTACTCCTTACTTACTTGGCAGCTCCTACCTGCCACAGGCTTTTACGAAATTTCGTTCGTTGCAAGTCGACCCTTCCTAATCCTCACTAATGATCGTGGCTATTTGGTAATTTGAAATGGGCCCAAAAACGAGTGGCTATTTGGTAACAGCCAAGTAACCACGACTGAACCCAATAGAGATGAAGCACCGTTAGCAAAATACTCTAGAGATATTCCTTAAAGAGGACTAAGACAAATAATTGTATAGGCTATGGTTATGATTATATGTAATTAATTTGATGTATTTCAGTGTTATAAAACATCTGTAAATATTGATTAATGAGGTTAAAAAAATGTTTACACCATAATGTAGGACCCTGCTGGTCAGTAACCATTGAAACAACCCCTAAATTGTTATTTTCATTAATAAAAGACTCGATTAAAACTAACGAACACATTTTTGATGTCATAATATATTTTTAAATTCATTATTTTATTCATACTTAATCCTTATTATTTCTCCAAAGAAAATTAAAGTCTCGTGTTAAAAATGTTTAACTAGTAAATTGTGCGTAGTAAGTACATTCTTCCGTTATAAAAAAATTGTTACTGTATCGAATCAGTGATTGATTGTAGGGCTTATTTAAGTATCCTGAAAAATGAAAAATTATTAGACAAAAATTAAATACTAAGCTATTAATTTACATTTTTAATATGTCAAAAAAATTTCATACCACTAAAGACATTTTTTTTGGTTACATAAAGTAGTAAATTTTAAGCGAGTAAAGTTACAGGGTTCGGTTCATTTCCTCGGGAAAAAATTTTGTTTTGCATCTCCATTTAACAAATATGCAAGTAAAAATTAAATAAATCCCAACAGTATTTAGTATCAATATCGAGATGCTGGAGCCGATCTAGCTCCACGCCCTCTCCCCCTCACATTCCGGGGGGGGAAGGGGGGGCGCCCGTCCGTCTTCTACACTGGTTCGGTTTCCATTTATTTCTTGGAATTTCTCTTTTATCAAGAAGCAAATAAACCAAGCGATCTGAGAGTATAAACATTTGCGTTTATCGTTAAGTGGTAACATGTTTAATCTATTGTAATTAAAATGTTTTTCAACCGAAATTTATGAAATAAATTTTGGACGATCACATGCAAAATGTATTTTGTTTATCGCATTCCTGTGACGACGACTGAGAACGACACAAATACACATTACTGTACTGTACATCTAAATCGCTACAAGTGAGAGAAGCCGCCGGAAGGGCGTTACGCATCTTTACTGACCAATGACAAATTTCGGACCATGACTCTTCTCTCCGAAATCTCTCTATGTGGAGAGTATGGGTGATGGGTGATGGGTGAAGGGTGATGGGTTGGAGGCCTACCTTTGTGGGGCGAGGGCGATGCGAGGCGAGGCTAGGGCGAGGGGGAGGGTGACGACGGTCCACGGCACGGCATCACAGACCACACGAGATGAGTCGGAGATGCTCTCAGTATCGGCTTATATAGGGAGGGTGCGGGCCTGCGCGCCGCGCCACCGCCCGTATCCTAGCAACGCTCGAGAGGCGCCTAAATACTAAATGAACCGCCGTACACCCTGCTAATATCGTGTCCTTATATTACATCACTAGCGAATTGATAACCCCATTGTAGAGGTGGATACCCGCGCGGCCGACCGGTGGTCACCCTGGCCGCTAGACACCCGCGCTCCTCCGTCAACCGCGCTGACGACCAACCCGCCAAAATCGATACCCACTTGTTGTACGCGAGATGTACTACAGGCTACTACCCCGCACTCGGAACAAGCGTGGCGCAGTGTTGTGGCATGGCATGGCGGCATGTCGGCATGGTCGTGGCTTGGCGTAGCGGCATGGCGTGTCGTAGGGTGCCGTGTCGGTGTGGCGTAGCGGCATGGCGTGTCGTAGGGTGCCGTGTCGGTGTGGCGTGGCGGCATGTCGGCATGTTCGTGGTGTGGCGAGGCGGCATACCATGAATTTAGTGGCGTAGCATGGCATGGTGGCAAAGGGTGGCATGGTCGTGGCTTGTTCACAGTTTAAAATAATTCCCAATATAATCCCCTTACAAACAAAACAGAGAAAAAAATGTGAAATAATTGCCCCGACCATGATCCAGGCAGTTTCAACAGTATTGGTAATATAACCGCCTGTTTGTACAAAAAAGTTTCCTGTTACTAAAATTATCGCCTTGTCATGTATTCTAAAAAAAACCTAATTTCACACATGACCAGTAGCATTATGCTAGTCACCGAAACCCAACTAAATAAAATCAATCAGCTAAAATGTATTTTTCCTACCACTGCATGAAAATAATTACATTGCTACACTTTTAAAGGGTACGCATTTCCACTTTCATTTCATTCCCTCTCTAATGCAGCAATGTACATTGCCGCACGATAAATCAAATACCTATTTAAGGTCAGCTGTTGTTACAGATCATAAAACAGTTTGGCCATTGTTTTCGTTTGGTAATTGCTATTGTTTTTAGTTTGCGAGCGCAAATAGTCATTGCCGCTCTTATTACACAAATAGCTATTTACTCGTACAACATATAACTTAGTTTTCCTTCTTCGCGCCTTCAAATTTTTATTGGCAATTCAGCAGCAGCGATCATGGTGCGTCTTCGTAATTAAGGCGCTGCTATTCTCCTCATATAGACAAACTGAACTTTCGCGGATTATCATTTGTGATAATTAATTTAGTTTAATACCTTAATCTGAACAGCTATTTAATTTAATATGAAGAATGAAGAATGAGGTATTACGTAAAAAACAAACAATAGAAAACAATCATCGCCGTGTAGTATATATAAATAGATTTTTACTTCACAAAGGTTCGGTTTAAATACTATTTGGTATTCATGCAAACCCCGTCAAGTAATTTACACGGGGATATGTTGATATTAAATTAAACCAATAGAGAGTGTTGTTTGCAACAAGACCTGAAGAACAGACTGCATTTGCTTATAATTTTAAACAATACATTTTAATACAGCTTATAGAAATAAATTATTGGTATCACTATCATAAATTACACACTCTCAATTACAATTAGTACAAATCAACTTTGAAATTTAAAAAGCTCTAAAATGCCACTAAAAGTAGATGTTGCCATGTTGCCATTAAAATTGACACCCGCCGATTTTTAATAAATAGACAGGGGGTGCTGACATATGCTCGGCCAATGCTATCGGCCATCGGACGATGCTCGATGGCATATTAACCATGTTTAGCCATGGTTAATATGCCATGTTTAACCATGTATTAACCATGTATTAACCATGTATAACCATGTTAACCATATTAAGCAGCAACTATAACCGATGCTATATAGCCTTCGGACATATGACCGATGCTAATAAATAGACATAAATGTACAACAGGGGTGCTGGGGTGAGCAAGCTCGGAGTGCATTTTACAAACAGACCCCTCTGACGTTTGGTCAAAGTTACAGCGAGATAAAACACAACAGCCAAAAATTAAAATTGTTAAAATTACTAATATGTTAAATTATTATTGCAAAATATTTTACTGTGGTAAAAGTAATATGATTTTTTCTTTAATTTTAAATGCCATAATGTTTTACAACTGGGGCTCGAAATTTCTTATTTGGGCCTGTTCCATTATTATTTATCCACGTATATTGATAGATAACGGTAAAAAATAATTGGCATAGATTGGAATAAAAACAAAATAAATATAATGCTCTAATATGGTACAAAATAATTAACTCCTAGGGTTAATGTACGCAAGATGTTTTGTAATCTGCAACAAAATATAATTAAAACTTTATATTAAAGTTTATATTAAAGTTTGAGTTATAGTTAAAGAATGATTTAATAAATATTTTTATGATATAATAAAAGTAGATAGAAAAAGCCACTTTCAAAACCGGCCACGTGCCGCCGGAAGCCATGTTCCGGGGCAGGCAGCTTCCGGCGGTTAGGCGAGTCACGCAACGAGGGGAGCGGGCAAGGTCGAGAGTTATTAAATGAGGAAGTGGAGGCCCTCGCTAATTGGCCCATAAAGTAACCAGACGCAGCTGGCGAGGGGAAGGTGACGGGGAAGGTTGGAGGGGTTAGAGTTTAAGAACAAAATTCATCACAGGCGAAGGTAGGATTCGAACCCGGCCCGCTGGCGTGTGAGGCCAGTGCGTTACCCCTGAGCCACCGAGGTACTTGGAGTAGAGTAGTGTAAATGTGTCTGATAATATTGTGCCTGTGGTTCGCTTCTTGTCCACAAGAGTGCAGCACGTACTACGATTGCGGCAAGTTCACAATTCCTCCACCAGAGTTCAGCATGTACTAGGGCTGCAGCTAGTTCACTATTTCTCCAACAGATCGCAGCACGTGTTATGGCTACACCCAGTTTACCCCAAAATATCCCCATGAATTACCCAAATTACCCTGAAATTCCCCAAAATACCCTGCAATTTCCCACATTTCCTCGCAGTCCTACCAACTTATGTCATCCACTATAAAACAAGAACATATGAAATGCTGGGATATATACTATAAAAAGTGAATAAAACCCAAAAATGTTGGCAATACAGTATATAAAATCAACCAACTTACGTCATTCACTATAAAACAAGAACACCTGGATCGGCCGGAACAAGAACATATGAAATGCTGGGGACTATACTATAAAAAGTGAATAAAACCCAAAGATGGCTGCAATACAATATATAAAATCAACCAACTTATGTCATTCACTAATCAACAGTTATACTATATGAAATTTATCTGTGGCTAGTTCTCAGCGTCAATGGCTATAACATCAAATGTACATAATCAACGGTTACACTATATAAAATGAAAACTCTACTATATTATTTAATATACACCAATGACTATAATGTTAAATCTAGTTATACTATATGAAATGTGCCCAAGGCTATACTATATATTATGCATTGACGACTTTACGTTAAATATACGCGATCAATGCTTATACTATATGAAATGCATTCGCCGCTATACTATACAAAATATCAATGAATATAATGTTAATAAACATGATCAACGCTTATACTATATGAAATGTACCTGTGACTAGTTCTCTGCATCAATGGCTATAATGTAAAATGTATATAATCAACGGTTACACTGTATAAAATGAGAATGCTACTTTACTATATAATATACATCAATGACTATAATGTTAAATATTTCTAATCTAGTTATACTATATGAAATGTGTCCAAGGCTATACTATAAAAAGTGAATAAAACACAAAAATGTTGGCTATACAGCACATAAAATCAATGGCTAGAAGCTGTTAAGCAACTAAGAACGTTATCATACTATATACGACGCATACAGTAATATATAAAGTGAATAACATGGAAACTTCAGCTTAAAAAACACAAAAATCGCTAATATCTCGAAAACGGTGCGTCCTAGGGGTCCGGGGACCCCAAAAAACTACCTACTACGTAGTAGTGGTACCCCCAGGGGGTGAGTACCCATAATTAAAAAATTAACAAAATGTTGCGGGTTGCATCTAAAAAATGAAGGGGCAATGAAGGGGCAAAATTTTGAAATTCCATATCCTAGGAACGGCTCTATGTATTAACTTCATACTTGGTATGTGTGTACATTTACTTGCTGTCTACAAATGCATGGCAAACGGTATCCAAAAAATGAAGGCGCAAAAAAGTTTTATTTTATATCTTTTGAATGGCAATATGTACTTACTTCAAACTTGGTATGTGTATACATGTAATGTTAACATGTAATAAAATGCTAAAATCAACTTTCCAGATCTAAGGTCAAACTGTCCAAAAAAAAAAAACTAAAATTAACATTACTACTGCCTTTTGCTAGCGTAGGGCTTTAACTTTGAGTCAATATGCTAATAGGCATTTGTAATTATAAGTATGTGTGTACACTTATTTGGTGTCTACAAATGCATGGCACGAGGTATCCAAAAAATGAAGGGGCAAAATTTAAATATTGTATATCTCAGGATTGGCTGGACCGATAAACTTCTTACTTGGTATATAGGTTGGTATGAGTAAACATTAAATGTTTACCATTGCGTGGTGGGGTGCATCCAAAAAATGAAGGAGCAAAACTTAAATATTGTATATCTCATGACTTGCTAGATCAATTAACTTCTTATTTGGTATGTAGGCTGGTATGAGTAAACATTAATTGTTTACCATTGCGTGGCGTGGTGCATCCAAAAAAATTAAGGGGCAAAACTTAAATATCGTACATCTCAGAAGTGGTTGATCCAATTATCGTCAGACATGGTATGTGTGTACATATAGCTATAATAAAAGGTAGCACCGTTTTGGTGCTATCTTCGATTTACTATTTTTATAGAATGGTGTATGGAAAAAATTCTTTAGGTTTTCAAGGAACACTATTAATTATTGGTTTAAGGACAGACTACCATAGATGTGTGTATATATGTAAATTTTTAACAAAACCTTAGTTTTTACGATTAAGGTAATTTAGAGGCTTCTAACTGGATTAAACCCATAGTTAAAGGTAGCATCGTTTTTGTGGTTCCTTTGATGTATTACTTTTTATTGAATTTTATTAGATAAACTTTCTTTAGGTTTTTAAGCAACAATTTTAAGTTTTGGTTTAATGTGAAACTACTAGATATGTTTATGTATGTATAAATTCTTAACAAAACTTTAGTTTTACCATTAAAGTTGATTTGGAAAACTTCTAATTGAGCTTAACGCATTTATTAAATGTTGCTACTTAAAGGTAGCACTGTTTTAGTGCTATCTTTGATGTAGTATTTTTATATGCAAAATTTTGCTTCAGGTTTTTTAAACAACACGTTTAAGTATTGCTTTAAAGTCAAACGATCAAATATGTTTTTTATCTGCGTGAATTTCTAACAAATCGTTAGTTTTAACCTTAAACGTGATTCGGAAACTTCTAATTGGGCTCAACCCATTTAAATGTTGCTACTTAAAGATATCACCAATTTGGTGCTACTTTTTATGTACTAAATTCATATGTAAAATTTTGCAATAGGTTTTTAAACAAAAATTTTTAGTTTTAACCTTAAACTTTATTTTGAAACTTTTAATTGAGCTTAACCCATTTAAATGTTACTACTTAAAGATAGCACCATTTTGGTGCTACCCTTGATGTTCTTTTTATATATGTAAAATTTTGCTATAGGTTTTTAAACAACACTTTTAAGTAATGTTTTAAGGCCGAACCAATTAATATATTTTTTATCTATGTGAATTCTTAACAAATCTTTTGTTACTAATTGAATGGTGATATAGGAATTTCTATTTTTAGCCAGATATTGGACCACCGTTTTGTCGCTACCTTTAATGTACCATTTTAATGATGTCTTTTATGAGTAAATTTTAACCTAATTAGTTCTGTATTTAATTTTATTATTGTTTTGAACATTTGTCTTTTAGTCAAGCAAACGTCGTTTTGATGTTTAAAAAAAAATCATTTGTATCACATATATGTAAAGCTAATATTTTTAAGTTCAATCCACTAAATGAATATAAATGTGACATTAATGTAAGATGTGTTAATAATCAGTTTAGATACATTATTCAGAAAATTGTCAAAAAATTCAAATTTATCATATTACTGTGTATGTGCAGCACTTTCCCTTATTTTTGCACGCGCAGTTGCGCTTCAGCATTTATAAAAGTGGTTTGTTGAGCGTGTCCCTTATTATTGACGAATCTTCGCAAGAAATGTTTAAAATAAAACATAGAATTGTGTACGCGCAGGTTTTCCACCACTCTTCATCGAGTATATAAGCAGCTCGGTTAACCACGTACTTCATTGTTTGGTGAACTTTTGCCGAGTGAACAGCTTATTCACAATTTCGGTTTTTCCGGATATTTAAATCTGTATGCTATTTTGTAATATTCAATTAATATTGAAAGTAAATAGAAAAATAAACGACTTCACTATGTCTGCACTGCAGTGTTACATGTTTGATAATAAGCCCGTAGCTGTATTATTTGATCGTGAAAACAATCCATGGTTTAAGGCTAATGATATATCAGAGATTCTAGAATACAAAAGACCGCGAAAAGCAATAAATGATCTAGTTAAGGAGAAATATAAAAAGATGCGTAAGGATATAAATGGAACTAGTTCCGTTTTACCCTATAATTTTCAAGAAAGAACCGTATTCATAAATGAACCAGGTTTATATTCCTTAATTATATCGTGTAAGATGAAAATAGCTAATCGCTTTCAAGATTGGGTGTTTGAAGAAATCCTACCATCAATTCGCAAGTATGGAGAGTATAAAATTAAAAGAGAAAACCTTAAGTTGACTCACTCCTTACATAAAGTGTTGGCAAATAATCAAAAACTAATTGAAACGTTAGTTGATCAAATGCCTAAGGTTGCTGTTATGCCTGATGATATGGACTTAAAACATATCTTTTGTGTACTGGAAAAAAACACATACTATGAAAAGTATGGAGTAATTGAGTAAAAGTGTATTCGTACAGAAAAAAGACGATTTAAAAGAGCATTGAAGAAAGCTAAGAAAGATGGTTTTGTACCAAGTTTTACAAGATATTCTGTACCAAACAGTATAAATATACTGAATAAAGCTAAGGAGGTTATGCATGATTATGGTATGAATTATGAATCTTCTTTAAATAACATATTGACACCCCATAATTTTGTAAATATTGTTAAAATTGTTCTTAATGAATAAATTGTATGAATGTATGTGTGAATGTGAGAATTATCAGATTGAGAAGTTAAGGTATTTACTTTGGCTACTCCTTCGAAGAGTGTGGTTTGAGTGAAGGTCACTGGCGCGGTTGACTAAAAGACCCGTAAACCATGTGTATGTGTGTGGAAAACGACGTACACCCACCTCCTCGTAGTGTTTTCTGGGTAACGCTAAGAGGTGTACAACTAATATCTTGTAAACCACATGGATTTGTTATATATTTATTTTTTAATGTATTCATAGCTATTTATAGAAATAACTTTTATTTAAAAGAAATTTGTAACAAACAGTTTAAATTAAACAAATTTAAAGCATTTTAAATACATACAATTTATAAATGTTGTAGCAAAACATTTCATGCTTTACTAATGATAATTATAGATGAAATCAATGGAATGTGTATATATATATTGATATACAAATATAAGTCTTGTAATTAATGAAGCTAGAAAAAAGAAATAAAGATAGCATCAAATAAGTGTTACTTTACAAAATAGTAAAACCGAAAATGCAATAAACTCTTAGATTATACAAAATTTGAAGGTAGCATCCAATTAGTGTAAATATATATAAAGGGAAAAGGCTTTTAACTAAAAATACAATAAACACTGGTTTTAAGACCTATATTTAGGTAGCACCTAATTAGCTTCATATATGTGAAATTGAAAAGGATTTTTATCTGTATGCTACAATTATACTGTTTGTACTTTATAGTTATAGGTTAATATAGAAAATGTCAAACCTATTTGTTTTTGTTTTACAAATAATGAAGAAAAATCCAATAAACACTTGTGTCTAAGATACAAATGCTGGTGTCACCGAATCAGTGCTACCTTTAAATGGAGTAAAAGCCTTATATATTCAAAAAATGGAAAAAAATATTTGCCTAAATATTATATTTAACATGTTTTTTTATTTCAAACTAACGTGTTAATAAACTGATTTTGAACCATAAAAATATAATAATGAAGATAAAACATACAATATATACTGGTTTTAAGACCTTTATTTAGGTAGTACTAAATCAGAGCTACCATTAAGTTAATAAAATCGCTACTTAACATTTAACTATAAAATTGGTTTTATTTATTCAAACTTTAATTTTACCGATTGTTACTCTACACATAATGCTAAAACCACTAAATCTGAAATTTGCCCATATATAATCCCATGACACTTTATAGATACAACTCATTCATCATGTTCTCATTCATTTTGATTTTTATATAAGATAGTAAAAACTCAAAACTTACTACTTATTTTCAAGATAAAATAAAGGTAGCAACGAAAAAATCGGTGCTATCTTGAAATAGTTATAAGAATTAAAATATAGTATGGTTTTATTTAATTAAAATAATGTTTTACACATATCTGTACAAAACTAATTCTGAACCTTAAGGCTTAGAACCCTGACATATTGTCTTTACTTCATAGATATAGCTCAACCCTGTGATTATACATCTTGTGAATTTCGAAATAAAATAATAAAAGGATAAAACACATTAACTTTTATATTTATAGCTACACTACATTTTTGTGCCACCTTTACATAAAATATATATTAATTCAATTATGATGATTTTTATATGTATTTATTCTAAATTTAGGCACAAAAAAAAAAATCATACATATAATGATGTGATATACTCCTTATTCTATAAACACAGCTTACTCTCTGATCGTTCCCCCTTAGAAACACTTTTTATACAAAAAAAAAAAAAAAAAACTTGTGCTATTATAAAATAAAAAAAACTATTAATATTCACTTTTTTTATTTGTTCTCTGATTTTACATATATGATAAGGAAATCCAGAACTGCTATATTAAGTTATGATTTCAAGGCTAAATAGAGCTACAACCAAATAAGTAAACCTGTTTACTGAAGAAACGAGAAACATATATTTATGAATAAACAATTTTACACTTCCTTAAACTAACTGTTGCCTGTTTACACTCCACAAATAAGACTCAAATCTCTAATTATAAATTATAACATTTTAAACATAATTATTTTTTAAATCTTTTAACGCAATAAAATTTACTTCCATAATTAAATAAAATTGTGGTATAATGTAGGAAAAAGCTACATATATATCCAATTACGAAAAATTTCCATTCATTTAAACTAAAATGTAACCCGTTGTTTACTCTATACAGAAGGCTAAAACCTTGAAATCCGAACTTTTGGATATGGAATTCTAATATTTGGTAATTTTTTCATATACATTTTTAGTACTCTTGCTCTGAGCTTTGTGAATAAAAATCTCAAGATATAACTGATGGCTTGATTTGGACCTTCAACTGATGTAAACTTCCATCCTGACCCTCCACCTTCATGCTCCGGCAGTTTTGTGAACAATTCTTTCACACATTCATTAATAATTTTATTTACATCAGAATACGATTTTTCGTTATAAAACCTCTCATTGATATTTCACCATCTGTGTTACTGCATCCAAAAATAAACCAAATTTTACAAAATGTAATCACGATTCTTCTTTTAAAGTTTGTCCAAACAATAATTTTGCCCCTGTTAAAAAAAGTTTTCCAAATCAAGCTGTACATCATTAATTTTGTGATAACCGGCGTCCTTGTAATGCTGTAGTCTGTAGCTGTATGGTTCCGTCTTTTTCTTTTTACGTGTCCATCTCCGTGTCTGTGTCCACATTTTTTATCTTGGTAGCTAGGTATGTCTTGCTGACAACTAAAATTTTATTTCTAGCGAGGGCTGTTTCTCAATTTGATCGTATCTTTCATTTTTACAGTAAAAACTTGACTGATAAAGGGAATTAATTGAGTTTTGTTGAAGCTGCTTATTTACAGGCAAGCGAAACCTGTATTTTCGAACAAGATATTTTACAGCGAAACGGGTTTTAGGTTGAAAGAGGTTGCTTTTGGTTTATTTTACTCTCATCCACAGAAAACTAAGCTAAAAATAAAATAAAAAAAAAATAGAAAAAAGGGAAAAGATGCGCGCAAAATTTACTTTTTCAGAATTTTTTTCTATTTTTCTTTTGTTTTTTAATTTTTTTTTCTTTTTTTCTATTGTTTTTTCTATTTTTTCTTTGTTTTTTAATTTTTCTTTTGTTTCTTTTCCCTTTTTCTCCCTTGTTTCTTTTCCCTTTTTTCCTTTTTTATTTTACTCTGATCCACAGAAAACACAAGCTAAAAATATAGAAAAATAGAAAAAAGGGAAAAGAAACAAAAGAAAAAATAGAAAAAACAATAGAAAAAATAGAAAAAACAATTGAAAAAAATTGAAAAAACAAAAGAAAAAAAGAACAAAATTTAAAAAACAAAAGAAAAATAGAAAAAAATTCTGAAAAAGCAAATTTTGCGCGTAAAACTTTTTCAGAATTTATTTTTATTTTTCTTTTGTTTTTCAATTTTGTCCTTTTTTCTTTTGTTTTTCAATTTTTTTTCTTCTTTTTTTCTATTGTTTTTTTCTATTTTTTTCTTTTGTTTTCTTTTCCCTTTTTTCTATTTTTTTTATTTTATTTTTAGCTTAGTTTTCTGTGGATGAGAGTAAAATAAACCAAAAGCAACCTCTTTCAACCTAAAACCCGTTTCGCTGTAAAATATCTTGTTCGAAAATACAGGTTTCGCTTGCCTGTAAATAAGCAGCTTCAACAAAACTCAATTAATTCCCTTTATCAGTCAAGTTTTTACTGTAAAAATGAAAGATACGATCAAATTGAGAAACAGCCCTCGCTAGAAATAAAATTTTAGTTGTCAGCAAGACATACCTAGCTACCAAGATAAAAAATGTGGACACAGACACGGAGATGGACACGTAAAAAGAAAAAGACGGAACCATACAGCTACAGACTACAGCATTACAAGGACGCCGGTTATCACAAAATTAATGATGTACAGCTTGATTTGGAAAACTTTTTTTAACAGGGGCAAAATTATTGTTTGGACAAACTTTAAAAGAAGAATCGTGATTACATTTTGTAAAATTTGGTTTATTTTTGGATGCAGTAACACAGATGGTGAAATATCAATGAGAGGTTTTATAACGAAAAATCGTATTCTGATGTAAATAAAATTATTAATGAATGTATGAAAGAATTGTTCACAAAACTGCCGGAGCATGAAGGTGGAGGGTCAGGATGGAAGTTTACATCAGTTGAAGGTCCAAATCAAGCCATCAGTTATATCTTGAGATTTTTATTCACAAAGCTCAGAGCAAGAGAGTAGTGGGGTTTGGTTACTTTCAAAACGGAAGTCGTGCCAATTGCCAGCCGCTGCCGGCCAGCTGCCATCGGCCAGATGGCAAATCAGTTGCTGTCGCCATATGCCATGCCATATAGCTTCAGGTGGGGAGAGGCTAAGTCAAATGAAGGGGTGGAGAAGGGGTGAGCAGATGGTGTTAATTTTTGAAGCAGGAGTTAGTGTATAAAGGAGAGGGGATAATTGCTTCAAGGTCATATGGAGGGGTTTTTAAAAAAGATTGAACTCTAAGAGTTCAGTTTATTGGTGATCGTCATATAGGTCAGTCAAAACCGACAAGGGACTGAAGAATAGCTTCTACATCATTTATTGTTGTAGAAGATACATCTGGAACTTGTACAGGGTTCTGAGGAGTTGTTGAAGTTGAATTTCTAGAAGGATTTTCCCTTGGATGAGTTGTTGATGATATTTCATGAACTTGAACATTTTCTTGGTTGGTTTCCATTATTATTGTAGTGTAAATTAGAGTGGAGATGTTGTTAGCTGAAGAGCATAGAAGATAATGAAGTAGGAATTATTGTCGGGGCCCTTATATAGGGAATGGTGGGGGTAAAATAAAAAAACTTGTTGAACACAGTCGATAGGTGTAACAAGTTCAAAGTTATTGAAGTGTAACATAGAACGTAAAATGTCGTAAATAACACTATCATCAACATTAACCTGAGAAGTTGTCGAACAGTATAATGGGTTAAAACTGTACTTCTTCCTAACTCTATTTAAATTAGTTTTACACTTTGAAATTGAAGGTTTAGAAGTACTTCGTAATATGTGTTGTGTTCGCAAAAGCTTTAATTTTAAACATTGTGTATTCATTGTAACTGATGTGTTACATTCAGAAGTTAAAATAAGACTGAGATATAAAATGAAGTATAAAAGAAATTAAAAGAAAATGCCGGAGTAGTAATTTTGTAGGTTAGAATTAACCTACAATATGAATGCTAAAAGTAACGAAGTTTATTCCATGGATAATTCTAACCTCAAACCTAGTTACCGAAGTAGTCATAACGTAAAACTAATGAGAGATGATGACTGAGCGGATGCAAGGCAATGAATGTTTGTGGCGCGATAAACTACCCACTTTTATAGAGGCAATAACTCCAGCCAGATGGCGGCAGATGGTGAGCAAATGACTGGTTGACCGACTTTCACCTGAGTAGTAAGAGAAGTAAGGTTCCGTGTCCATCCCTACTCCTTCGGGTCAATGACCGACCGGAAAGGTCAATGACCCCCCCCCCCCGAAAAAATGGAGCCCCCCCCCCGAAAAAATGGAGCCCCCCCCCATTCCCCCACTCCTTCCCCTATTCCTTCCCCCACTCCTCCAGGTCAATGGTCGGTCACCACCGGTTGTTGACTTTATGTGGTGAAACCAGACTAAATATGGCAGCTGCCATGGATAATTCTAACCTCAAACCTGCTGCGCATGCAACGAGTTCTCCGGATCGGAATAGTGACTATGCTATTGCGCATGCGCCTAGTCCTGTATTACTCACTTTAGCGCTGCTGCACATGGATAATTCTAACCTCAAACCTTGGTTTTGCGTTGCTGTGCATATGCTGCTCCCCCACTCCTTCGCCTTCCTTTTACACTGCTGCGAATTGGACTGGATTGAACACTGTACTGGTGTGAAACAACTTCCCCCACTCCTTGAAAACCCGAGGAGCGATAGGAGCTATATCTTTGCTTCAGTCGCCAACAAACTTTCATAGCGAAAGGTTGTTGGCGACTCAGCAAGAGGTTTCAAATATATAGTAGGCCTATATATTTGAACTTCTTCTACTATGTTGCGTTTTTTAATGCAATGTGGTATGTGTGTGTGTGTGTGTTTAGTTTAAGAAATAATTTGCGCATTGCGATGTTAGTTATAAGTTGGGTTTAGCATTAAGGTGTATTAATTTTTAAGAATAATGATGGTATTTAGCATTAAGGTGTATTAATTTTAAGAATAATGATGGTATTTGGTTGTGTTGAATTATTTGGTTTTTAATAATGATGTGTTGGTACTAATAATTTATGTTTGTTTTGTGCATTTGTTTTGCCTTACAGCTAGATGTTAGGGGGTAGATTAACTGTAAATTCAGAAGTTCAGTTGAACTTCATTTAAAATGGGTGGGACATCCGCAAGCCGGACTTTTTTTTGCATTTTGTTTAGGAATATGATGGGTGGGATTAGTTTGGGTGGGGTTAGAGTTGCGTTTCTGCATTAGGTGTTCCAGTTTCCCTTGGAATTCACGGTTACGGTAGACCCGGACCGGACCGTTACGGTAGACCCGGACGGTCCAAACAAAATTGCGTCGATGTCCCTTGCAGAACGTAACTAGTGGGTTGGGAGTGGGAACCGTTAGGCAAACAGGGTGGTGGGAACAGTATTACTGTTCCCATCACCTTGGATCATTATAAATCTTGAATGACCTTGACCCACTTTTGGAAGGGTCAATGACCCCCCCCCCCCCGAAAAAATGGAGCCCCCCCCCGAAAAAATGGAGCCCCCCCGAAAAAATGGAGCCCCCCCCCCTTCCCCCACCACTCCTTCCCCCACCAGTCCTTCCCCCACCTCCCGGGCCAATGACCGGTCATGGCCGGCTGCTAACCCCTCTCATTTGCATACCGTTATAAAAGACGCGTTGGCCGGGGCTAGTGTTTCATTCCGATTCCAGACGTTACGCTGTGAACTTGGAGTTATAACGATGTCTTCTGTGCCTACTACTACTTCTACTACTTTTACCACTTCAACTTTTACTTCAACTTCGACTTCGACTTCGACTTCTACGGCTGTTACTGCATCAAACAAAACTCTTCGCTTGAAAAACTGTCCGGATTGGTATAAGAAGAAGCTTTCATCTGAACCTTCAACTTCTGGAGCTATTCTTCCGCCAACCAACTCTTCTAGACTTCGTAGTATTTTTTCACCGCCTTCGCCTTCGCTCTCAAATGACTCTGCACCGCTATCAACTATGATGCCGCCACCGAAGAAGCCAGCTCCCCATCCTAAGACTCCTTCATTTGAAACTATTCTTCATCGCCTTAGTACACCCATCACCCCACTATCACCATTGCCTCCTACCCCACCACTTGCTACACTTGAAGACCATACCTATTACAAAACTAATTCCTCTAAACCAGCTCCTAAACCTGCCCCTAAACCTGCCCCTAAACCTGCCCCTAAACCTGCTCCTTCAGAGCAATTTCGATCATTACAAGAAGAGCGTCGTAGGGCATTTAGCCGTCCCACTACTTGCCCTGAAATGCTTATTAAGGGAATTAAGAAAGGATCAGCTTGTGGGAGGAAATGTGTTAAAAATGAAAGTTTTTGCCGTGTACATATCGTGAAACATATTTCTGAACCACAACTGACAGAAACCCCCACCGTTGAAGACAATCCTAAAATAATATCCGTCAGAGGAGAGAGGCTTAAGAAAGGTTTGAAATATTTTTTTCTAAGTGTTGTTGACCACCAACACATTTTGGCAAAATGTAACGGCTTAAAATATAAAATTAGAGTTTGTGAGAATTTGTGTAAAGAGAAGAGATTTAACACTTTAGATTCTCAAGACTTTCTCCTCAGGGATAAAAAGGATCGTATTACAAGGTGGGGGAGTAAACAGTAAATTCACTTAGTTTTTTCCAAATTGTTGCTAAAAAAAAATAATGGGGGAGAAACACAATGCGTTATAGCGTTGTGTTTCTCCCCCATTATTTTTTAACACTCTAAGTCTCGTGACCTACTTTCATGTGAGTAGTGAGTAAAGGATGGTTTTGTGTCTGTCCCCATTCCTTGGGGTCAATGACCGGACAGGAAAGGTCAATGACCCCCCCCCTGAAAAAATGGAGCCCCCCCCGAAAAAATGGAGCCCCCCCCCTTCCCCCACCACTCCTTCCCCCACCACTCCTTCCCCTACCACTCCTCTGGGTGAATGGCCGGTCATGACCGGTTGTCTACCTACATCTAACCGTTACACTAGCTACTCCAGAGTCTTCATTCCAATCCGTGAGGCCACCGCTGCAATATGCCTACTCTATTAGAATTATGTTTGCGACAGATAATTTCAAATATAGTGTTGGTGGAACTTGCATTTGAAGATGCAAACCTTCCACTAACACTACGTCAAGAAGTATATTCTTTTTATAGGGAAAATTTTGGAGTTTTTCATTACCTTCAGTATAAATTTGTGGATGGAACAAATATGTGTCCAGAATGCGGTTCGGCTGCAATAGGAAATGGATTATTGGAATTTGTAATAGATGGTGGAGTTTATGAATACAAATCTTATTTGTCATACAAGTTTATCATCCCAGAAGAAGAAAAATGCGATATTTGTGCACTTAATTTGTACAAGTTTATACAAGCCGATCCTGCTGAAATTCATTTGGAAAACAACAGTGAAGTCCCTTATTTTTTTGTGCGTTAAGCTCTATAGCAGTCCACCAAACCCAGCCAAACGGCCCTTTTCAGGGCCACCTAAGACTTAAATTTAGGGATGTAAGCTATTTAGCTTACATGCGACTTAGCAGAAATAAGTTCTGCTACATGGCTAGTTTGATCCGTGTAGTAGTAAGCAAAGGAGGGTTCTGTGTCCGTCCCCACTCCTTAGGGTCAATGACCGGACCTGAAAGGTCAATGACCCCCCCCCCCCCCGAAAAAATGGAGCCCCCCCCCCGAAAAAATGGAGCCCCCCCACTCCTTCCCCCACTCCTTCCCCCACCTCCCGGGCCAATGACCGGTCATGGCCGGCTGCTAACCCCTCTCATTTGCATACCGTTATAAAAGACGCGCCGGCTATGGCTAGTGTTTCATTCTGGTTTCTTCCACCACTCTTGTTGCTTCGCCGCTCTTGTTGCTTCGTTTCTGCCAGTCTTAATATCTTTATTTTTAAAATGCTTCCTTACTTTAATGAAAATTTTAATCCTTCTGAAAATGCAGATGTTTTTCAACCACCTGAAGATGGTTTCCAACATCATGAAGAAGATGCTTTCCAAGAACATGAAGAAGATGTGATAGAAGACATGGATAATAGCAGTGAAGATGAAAGTGAAGATGACAGTGAAGATGAAATTGAAATTAATGAACAATTCAAAGTATATTTTATAGAAACACAATTTCCTTTTGATGTAGTTGAAAGATTTATTTTTGAAGCACATAGATGGCTAAATTTAGGATTCAACATTATAATTGGTTCACCTATTGTCTACAATAACAGTAACTTCTTCCTTCTAACTCCAAATGATCGAGAACAAATTCTTACTTGGCAGGACGATGTGATGAGATCATACGAACTGAACATTGGTGTTGGGTACTTTGTTGCAAGAGTGGCTTAATAACCACATTACCCTTCCCCCACCTCCACCCTATCCCTTCCCAATCCTTATTCCTTCCCCCTCCCCATATTTAAAATTTATAAAAGTGGGGCTATGAACCTTCAGGTTTCTAGTCTGTACTCGCACTTTGTGCCGTCAAGTACATCTCTTGTATTTTTTTCTCCACCTTTTAAAATATTATTTGTTTGAAAAAATGCCTCCTAATGTGAATTACCATTTTAATTCTTCCGAAATTTTCGATGTTTTTGTACAACCTGAAGACATTTTAAATAATGGTAGTGAGAGTGAGAGTGAAGACGATGATGATTATAGTGTTGAACTTAGTGAAGAACGTAAAGTTATAGCAATTGATCCACAATTTCCATTTGATACAATAGAAAAGTTTATGGTTGAAGCTAATAAATGGTTAAATTTAGGATGTTATATACGAATTGACTCTTTTATATTGTATGGTGATAGTCATTCTTTACTTGTCACACCAAATGACAGAGACCGCATGTTGCAGTGGGCACAATCTATGATGGAGTGCTATGAACAAGGTGTGGACACTGGTGGCTATTTTCTTGCACAAGTAGTGTAATAACAAAAATTACCTTTCCCCCACCCTACACCCTATCCCTTCCCAATCCTTATTCCTTCCCCCTCCCCATTTTTAAAATTAATAAAAAGGCGGGCTATGAACCTCCAAGTTTCTAGTCTATACCTACACCTTGCGGCATGAGGATGCTTACCAGAATTGATGGTTTTATAGCCAATGATATTAATATATGGAGTTTGATAACAAACTTACGGATGAAAATTGAAGAAAAAATTATGGCAAACAATGAGCTAGGAGTTATAGTTTTTGTTTCATTAGTAGAACATTTTGAAATTTTGTATAGTATAAAAGTAACAATTAACAATATTAATGAACTATTTCCTTGGACAATTTTTATTCGCAATAAAGTTGAAGAGCAGAAAATTATAGTAGATGTGACAGCAATGAAATATAACCTAGATAGAGAAGAATAGATATAAACCCCCTCCTATTCCTTGGTTTTGCAAAAATAGTGGGGGTAGGAGTATATATAAGACTAAGTAAGCGATGCATAGTTTGTTATTTGAAGTAAAAGAAGTAGTAAAGAAACATGTTGTCTAGAGATACTCCATTTATTAATTATTCTCAAGTTAAAGATGTTTTTGAAAGCACAAATGAAATACAGGAAGAAAACATAGAGGAAAATTATGACGAAACTGATAATGATTCTATGATGGAAGAGGAAGAAATGGTACAGATTGAACAAGAACTATTTGAAGAAATGATAAACGATAGTGATGAAGATATAATTAAGGAAGCTATTGAAATATTTATATTGGATTCATCATTGGAATCACCCATATCACCTTTACTGTCTTCTGAATCCGAATCTGAATTGGACTAAGGTACCCCCAATATTTTGAAGAAGTAGTGGGGGGAAAATATCCCCACCACAAGTTAAAAGTTGGTGGGGGAATGTTTATAAATGTGTTAAATATTTGTGCAGGAGATCAGTCTTAAAGAGACTAGTGACCGAAGATGTTTCGTAAAATACCTTTTGATCCTTCATACTACAATCTGTTTGATATACATCGTTTTCCAGACATTGAGGAGAAATTGTACAAGAAATTTTGTTCTCTACTGGATAAACCACAAAAACTACCACCTAATACTTTTACCTACAAGCTACCCATCATGGACAAGGACGATGTAAGCAAAATACCATTAGTTCAAGTCAAATTTTTGGAAGAAAAAATTCTTGTTTGTGTGAGGGAAGTATTTCACAATGATTATTCAAAAAAATTGGCTTTCAACTTTATTCAAGAACATGCGGGATCTGAAAGAGAACAGTATCCCGAACCATATTACAAATATCTCTTTCAGAATGGAGCAAGTGTAACGGTAGAAGTAACCATTACATTAACATAACTCTCCCTACCACTGCCGTCTCCCCACTACTGGCTTAAAGTTGGTGGGGAAATGTGGATAAATATGTTGATTATCTGTGTAGAAGTTCATTCTTTGAGAAATTGTTGATCAAAATGTTTCATCATGTACCTTGTGTTCCGACTTCTTCCTACAGGGAAAAACAAAGATTGAAAAAACAAGAAAAGGACAAACGAGACCGAGAAGATATGAAGATGGAATTTAATCGACTACAATTTCAAATACCTGGAATTGAACTTGGAGCTCCAAGATTGAAAACTATCCACTGGGCTGGAAGTTATATCAAATTTTTGAAAGTACAAGTTGAAGCAAGAGATCTAAAATTGAAAAGATTAGAAATGGAAAATCAAGAATTGAAGAAATTAATATCACACATGTCTGGTAATACAACAGTTCAAGAAGGTGAAGAAGAAGGAAAAGAAATTTTAGGAATCAAATTATCAGCACCCCTTTAGAGAATAGGGAATAGATCACTTTGTGGTAATGTAATAACATGCCGCTTAGTGATCTATTCCCAGTTCTCGCTTAATATGCGATGACCTTGACCTATATAAAAGTAGTGGGGGTAAGAGCATATAAGGAGATAGTTATGGATATAACTTTCAGTACAAGTCTAACACTATGGACAGCTTGTTAGTTTTATGTTTACAACAAATTATTAATAATGGGTTTCTTTACCATTATATAATAAGATCAGATAAATCTAAAATACCTCAACCGATTCGTGAAATGCTCATGAAATTTAAGAAGGACAATAGTGGATTTGGTATTTATCTTGCTTTTATTTTTGAAGATGGAACAAAAATGTGTCATGATTGTGGAAAAGCATCTGTTTTAGACTTTGAACAATTTGAAGACGATGGAGGTAAATTAGTTCACCTTGTAAAAGGCCAAGTGATGAAATTTGAAACAGTTAAGAAAAAATGTAACATTTGTGCACAAAATTTGTTTGAATTTATTAAGTATAGTGCATTGAAATCATAATACCCCTTCTACATATGAAGAAGGTGGGGGAAAGGAGTGGAGATTATAAAGTGGTGGGGGAACATGTATAAATGCAGGTTGTTTGAAGAGACTTTTAATATTGTTGCAGCATTTGTTGAAACAACATGCAGTTCGAAGTTTGCCATTTTAAAATTAAATATGAAGATTGGAGCTCTGTTGCAGGATTTGTCAAGTCTAAAGAAGATAATCAAAAGTTGCTAAATGTACATTGCTATATTCACAATGAAGAAAGTCATGACAAAATAATGGCATATTTAAATACACCTAATGTAACATCAGAAAGCTCTGCATTTATAAAATATTTAAAAGAAGAAGATTTGGATGTGACCCTAGAAGTTTGGTATCTAATTTAAATTATTGTGGTGAGGGAAATGTAGAAGTTATTGGTGGGGGAAATGAGATAAAACCAGCAAAATTGTAGAACAGAATTCACTCTATACAACGATGGAGCATCCTTCCACAACACCTGTATTGGCATCTGTAGATTGGCATCAAAATTATCAACCAAATACTTCAAGTTCAAATTGTTATGAAAATCATCAGCCTAGCACTTCAAATTCAAATTGGTATGAAAATCAGCTGCCTAGTACTTCAAGTTCAATTTGGTATGAAAATCAGCAACCGGCCACTTCAAGTATAAATTGTTATGGAAATCAGCAAACTACTACTTCAACACAAAATTTCTATGAAAATCAACAGCCAACAACATCAACTAATTTTTGTACATCAGTATTTAAAGTATCAAAACCCCATTCGGATTGTAATAAGTTAATATCAGCTCAATCAGGAAGAATCAGGAAAAACACATACATGAGAGAAAGATGCAAGAAAGAAAGGATAGAATTTACAAAATTACAGTTAACAGTTCCCTCTATTAAAGTGGGATGTACTAGAATACAAACTTTGCAAGCAACCAATGCATATTTGTTGGAATTGTTAGAAAGAATTGAAAAGTTGGAGAAGAAGAATGAACATTGTAAAAAGTAAACACTCATTCCCCCCAAGAAAAACAAAAAAAATAATAAAATAGTAAAATGAAAAAAAAGTAGATATAGAATAGAGAGCGAGGAATAGATCACTTTGTGGTAATGGACTAACATGCCACTTAGTGCTCTATTCCTCGTTCTCGCGTTATATTGGATGACCTTGACCAACATTAGTAGGGTGGGGGAAATTGAAAATGGTGGGGGAAAGTGTATAAAGGACAAGCCTACTATAGAGGAATCACTCTGAAAGTAAACTTGTCAGAAGTATGGACTTGACCACAAGCAAAGAAGAAGATAGAAAACAAAGATTTCGAGAAATGGCTAAAGTAAGAGAGTCAAGAATAAGGTTGAGATTTTACAAACTACAGAGATTGATTCCTGGTGTTAAGTTAGGAGAAATAAGATCAAGAACGGTAGACATGGCGGCTGATTACATCAGTTACTTACAATCGGAATTAATGATAAAGGAAGCAAGAATAGAAGAGCTGGAGCACAAGATAAAACAACATATTGAAACATCGAACAGTGAACCTATAAATTGTGTAATAAAAGAAGAAGATGTAAAAGACTTAAATTAAACAAAACAAAAAAAAAATGAACTTGGACTTTGGTTATTGATTGGACACTTCTTAGAGAATGGGGAATAGATCACTTTGTAGTAATGAATCATCATGCTGCTTAGTGATCTATTCCCAGTTCTCGCTTACTCAAAAATGACCTTGACATACTTAGCAAAATATCATATAAGCCGGATCAAAAACAGTTATTCCTCATTTACTGGAAATGGCTCCTGTGGACAACACCGATTATCCAAGGAAATCTATGATTGAAATATTGTATAAAATTCAATTAGAGGATTTAAATATGGAAGAAGATGAAAATAATAGCGAAACTTCAGAAGTAGAAACTATAAATGATATGGATGTGGATGTAACAACATCAGAAGAAGAAAATGCCAATGATGTGGAGAATGAAAATTTGGATATGGATGTAGTAATATCAGAGTCTTCGTCATCATTTGAATATGAAGAAATACATATTGAAACTCCAATTCATATAGAGAATACTAATGAAGAATCTGTTAGTAGAAGATTAATATTTTGTCCAAGACGTTTGTTTTCTTCTGAAAGTGAAGAAGAAGAAGATGAAATAGTAGTGGGGGAACTATTATAAAAGAAGGAAAGGGAGAGCTCATTTCATTTATTGGCGAAATTTTGAAGAGTGAACACCACCAAACATGTATCATTGCGATAAATGTTTGGAATCGTTTAATGATGATATTCTGTTAGAAATACATAAGGAACTAATTCACAACAACATAGAAGAACAAGAAGAACAAGAAGAACAAAATGAAATAACAGCAAGACCTACAACAACTTTACCAAATTTACAAGTATCAGCTTTACCCGGAAAGGTAGTAATGCATCATAAGATTCAAAATGAAGATTTAAACTTAGAAGAATTTATTAGAGAAGCAAAACCAATCATCAGTAGAACTTTAAAAGAAGAATTAAAAAGATTAAATTTTCTCAAATTTGGATTACTACTAGAAGCTATGTTTATAAATGTACAAGAAGAATTATCACCAAGAGGATTTATAACTAAAAATCAAACTATCATAGGAAGTTCAGACATTGATTCAATAGTTGAAAAATGTATAGAAGAAATATTAACTAAAATTCAGGAACATGAAGGACGAGGATCAGGGTGGAGTCTTATAAGTATTGAAGGATTAAATATAAGAGTTCATAAACATGGATATGGACTAATGGGATCTAGTTATATTCGTTTACCAAAAATAATTGAGGATACAAGATCATGTGTTAATGTGAAAAATCAAGATAACGAATGTTTTAGATATGCGATGACATGTAAATTTGTACCAAATCATTGTAATGAACCAAACCAGCACTATGAAAATCAAAGATATAGATATAACTTTCAAGGAATTAGTTATCCTGTATCACTAAAAGATATATCAAAATTTGAGAAGAAAAATCCCGGCACATCTATTAATGTTTTTGGATTAGATAGTTCAAATAAAGTTTATCCTTTACGTATTGCTAAAGAAGAGCTAGCAGATCATACAGATTTACTACTACTAACACAAGGAGATGTATCTCATTATGTGTATATAAAGAAATTTGACTCTCTTGTTAATAAACAACTTTCAAAAAAATCGAAACAAAAAGCTGATCTGCAAAAGATGTTTTAATTTCCAACGAGAAGGAAGACAAGGAATGGAATGGTTACAAGAGCACAAAAGATTATGTAACAATAATTATGAAGCAAAAATTATTTTACCTTCAGAAAGCAGAGCATTTGTTACATTTCAAAAAGTTCATCATCAATATCGTATTCCTATAGTTGTATATGCGGATTTTGAATCAACACTAATTTCTATAGAAGATGAAAATTGTGAAGCTAGAAAAAGTGTCAAATATCAAATGCATAAACCAAATAGTTTTTGTTTAATGGTTAAATCAACATTATCAGAAGAACATTTAAACCAATATGGATTAACTTCAGAACCTCTAGTATATCGTGGTGAAAATGTGGAAACAATATTTCTTGACCATTTATATTTAATAGCTGAAAATGTACAAAGATTATATACAAATATCATACCAATGAAACCGATGGAGGAAGAAGAGGAAATTCAACATGAAAATGCAACTCATTGTTTCTTATGTAAAAATGAATTTACCATTGACAATTATAAAGTTAAAGATCATGACCACCTTACAGGTTATTACAGGGGTGCTGCTTGTAATAAATGTAATTTGAGCTATCGTTTACCACTATTTATTCCTGTGGTTCTGCATAACCTCAGTGGGTATGATGCTCATTTTATAATACCTGAATTAGGAAGAGACGATGGTTCAATAGATGTGTTGGCTGAAACTTCAGAAAAATTTATAAGTTTCTCTAAAACAGTTGGAAATGTCAAATTAAGATTCTTAGACTCCTACCGATTTATGCCGTCGAGTTTGTCTAAACTTTCTGAAAATTTAAGGAAACAAGATTTTATTGAAACAAAGAAGATTGTAAGTAATGACAAACTGGATCTCGTACTTCGGAAAGGTGTTTTCCCATATGATTATATAGACAGTTTAGAAAAGTTTAATGAAACATCACTTCCGCCAAAAGAAGAATTTAAAAGTAAACTATATGACATGGACATATCTCAAGAGGATTATGATCATGCATGTAAAGTATGGAATGAATTAGGATTTACAACATTGGGAGAATATTCAGATTTTTATGTTAAATTAGATGTAACTTTATTATGTGATATAATGGAAGAATTTAGAAATACATGTTTTGCAGCATATGGATTGGACCCTCTTCATTCATACACTTCACCTGGACTAGCATGGCAAGCCATGTTGAAAGAAACAAATTGTAAATTACAACTTCTTACTGATATAGATATGGTTTTAATGTTAGAATCAGGAGTTCGAGGGGGATTGACACAAAGTGTAACCAGACATGTTAAGGCTAATAATAAGTATCTGCCCGATTATGATGCATCAAAACCAACAACATTCCTAGGTTATTTTGATGCAAATAACTTATACGGATGGGCAATGTCAAATCCCCTTCCATATGATAATTTTAAATGGATAGATCCAGAATCAATTGGAAACATAATGGATATACCAAAGCATGGTGAAACTGGTTACATTTTTGACATCGATTTTGAATATCCTGAACATCTTCATGATCATCATTACGATTTACCACTTCTTCCAAAGACTGAAATTTCCCCTACTGGAAGATGGCCAAAATTATTAATGACTTTAAACAATAAGTCTAGGTATGTTGGACATTATTGGATGATACAACAGGCTTTAGACTTGGGATTAAAAATTACAAAAATTAATCGAATACTACAATTCTCTCAATCTTGTTGGCTGAAACCGTACATCGACAACAACACAAGAAGAAGAGCTGCTGCTACATCAAGTTTTCAAAAAGATTTCTTCAAACTGATGAACAATGCAATATTTGGCAAGACTTTAGAAAACAAAAGGAAACATAAGGATATTAAATTAGTAACTGATCCAGTAAAATTACAGAAATTAGTGCAACAACCAAACTTTGGTTCATCTGTAATTATAAATGAAAATCTTGTCGTTATTTCTATGAACAAAAAATCAGTTGTATTGGATCGTCCTTTATATTTTGGAATGTCAATATTGGATATTTCTAAAACACACATGTACGAGTTTCATTATAAAAAGATGGTTAATTATTATGGAAGAGATAACATTGGTATTGCATATATGGATACGGATGCACTTATTTACTGGATTAAAACAAATGACATGTATGAGGATTTACGGACCTTTGTATATAAAGATGATTTTGATTTTTCCGATTATCCTAAGGACCATCCAAATTACGACTATGACAAAAACAAAAAAGTATTGGGAAAATTTAAAGATGAAACAAATGGTGTGCCGATGATGGAAATTGTAGCATTAATGTCTAAACTGTATTCATTTCAACTGTACATAAATGAAAGGAACGAATATCAAGTCACAAAGAAAGCTAAAGGAATAAAGACATCTTTCCTAAAGAAGAACGTACAGTTTCAACATTATAAAAGATGTTTGTTTGAAAATGTTGAAACAACTGCAACATTTAACACTATTAGAAGTTATAACCACCAACTTTTTAGTGTCAAACAAACAAAGTGGGCATTAAGCTACAAAGACGACAAGCGACATATTTTAGAAGATAAAATTAATACTCTACCATTTGGCCACTATTCCTTAAACCCTATCGACCAGTAAACCTATTCTTCGTCCTTTACCTTCTTCCTTTTTCCTTTCCGTAAAAAAGAGGGAACATGGCAAGCCCAATGCCATGTTCCCTCTTTTTTACACTAATATAAAATGACCTTGACCCATATTTCAACTATATATAAGAGAATAAACCATTGTATGGATCAGTATTTCTACAAACGGTGTACAAGCAACACTTTAAGATGGAAAGTGTAAAGGATAAGATTGTAAATGAACTACATAAACCAGCAAGAAGAAGATTTCCAAGAAGAAGTACAATCATTAAAGGAATGAATGATCTTTACCAAGCTGATCTCATTGAAATGATACCACACAGTAAAGTAAACAAAGGATTTAAATATATTTTAACAATTATAGACTGTTTTACTAAAATAGCTGATGCTTTACCGTTGAAGGACAAGACTGGTAAAAGTGTTACCAAAGCTATGGAAACAACAATACAAAGAAATAAATTTAAAATTAAACATTTACAAACGGATGATGGAAAAGAATATTTTAATAAAGATTTTGGAGCTTTGATGAAAAATATCAAATAAATCATTATTCTACAAATTCTGAAGTTAAAGCTTCAATAATTGAAAGATTCAATAGAACATTAAAAGGAGCAATGTATAAACAATTTTCAAAACGAGGATCATATGTGTGGTATGACATATTACCACAACTTATAAAAGAATATAACAACAAATATCATCGTACCATCGGAATGAAACCTATCCAAGTAAACAGTGCTAATGCTAAAATTGTATTACAACGCATCAAAAATAATACAACACCAAAAATAGAAAAGTTACAACCAAAAAAGTTTAAGGTTAATGATAAAGTTCGTATAAGCAAATACAAAGGTGTATTTAGTAAAAGATATCTGCCAAATTGGACTAATGAAGTATTTACAATTTATAAAGTGCAACCAACTATACCTGAAACTTACATTTTAAAGGATAATAAGGGTGAATTACTTCAAGGTGGATTCTATGGACATGAGTTGTTAAAATCAACAGTTGGTGATGTATATCTTGTTGAAAAAATTTTACAAAGGAAAAAGGATATGGTTAAAGTTAGGTGGTTAGGATTTGATAAAAGTGAAGACTCTTGGATTCCTTCAAAAGACTTGGTATAGTTATTTAATAGCTCATTATGTGTTTAACCTTTAAACAAGATGGAGATTGTACAACAAAAAGATCGATTTAATATTAATAATATTGATGAATTGACGGTTGACAATAATAAGTTAAATCATAGTAAACATGGTGAATTATTACCAAATACGATAAGATGTTTAATAACTGGTCTTTCAAATTGTGGAAAAACTAATGTTGTCTTTAACCTTATAACTAATCCTAAAGGTTTACGCTTCAACAATATATATATTTTTTCAAAATCATTGCAACAACCAAAATATCAATTATTAGATAAAATACTTGCAAATGTACCTGAAGTGAATTTCTACAAGTTTAATGCTAGTGAAACAATCATGCAACCAAATGAAGCAAAACCATTTTCCATTTTTATATTTGACGATGTTTCTTGTGAAAATCACGATACTATAAGAAACTATTTTGCTATGGGAAGACATCATAATATTGATAGCATTTATATTGGTCAAACATACAGTAAAATTCCAAAACAGCTTATAAGAGACAATGCAAATATGTTGATCATCTTTAAGCAAGATGAGACAAATTTAAAGCATATATATAATGATCATGTTAATGCGGATATGCCATTTGACAAATTTAAAGAAATGTGTGGTAAAGCATGGAATGAAAAATATGGATTTCTCGTTATTATGAAAGAAGAAGATATTAAAAATGGTAGATATCGTATAGGGTTGGATAAATTTGTATTTATGCGTTGAACTACCAATGCTACATCTAGTTACACGTTGAACTTCACAGTGTAAACATGGTGAATCAAGAAAAACTATTAAAAGAAATAAAATCACTCAGTGATTCTATTAGGATAAAGAATCGTGCATTAAGGATGGGTTTAAGTGAAAGAGAAGAATTTTTAGAGAATACATTTAAACCTATCACGGAACCTTTAAAACAAATATCAGAAACTATTGGTAAACCTCGTTATGAAGGAGATGTTTTACTACCGGTTTCTAAACAAGAAGTACAAGCATTAAAAAAAGAAGATGATGATGATTCATATACAAGTGCTAGTGAGCAAGAAGAAACAAAAGAAGAAGAATCAATTGTTGAAAAGGAAGAACAGCCAATACCTGAAGCAGAACAATCTATTCCAAATTTAACTCAATTGAGTAGTGATATATTACAACATGGACCTCTTGGACGAAAATATATAATGAAAATGCTACATGACATGAAATCAAATCCAAATTTAAGTAAATCACATGTATATGGAGCAAGAATCGATGGAAATGAATTGAAAATTGGTAACTCTAAGCTTGAAGTAACTCAAGATGATTATATCATTATTGGTGATCATAGATATAAAGGAACAAAAGGATTATATGAATTAATTTTTAAAAATATACCAATAAAATATTCGGCAAAAGATTTAAATACTTTTAAAGAAATTTTACAAAATACTAACGCTCATAAAAGAAACTACTCAAAGGATGCAATGATTAATCGTTCACGTGCAACAAAATATAATATTGTTATAAAAAAATTGTTTCCCCCACGAAAATTACCAACATTACGTACCACACCGGCTGTGAGACAACCATTAAAAAGAAAATCTTTATCACTTATGGATTTATCACTTCTTGAACAACATGGTAAAAAGAGTAAAGGAGATACTTCAACATCTGGTAAAGGATTAATGAAAAATCTATACAATACAAATGTTATCTACTACAACGACATCAATAAATTAGTTGACAGAATGAGACTATTGCATGAAGCTATGGAAGCCGGTCATACTGGTTTAAATAATGAATGGGTGGCTCTAGTTGATGAACTTAAAAATCGCGGCATAGTTGTATAATTGTCCGCGAATATAAAGAAGTTGCAAGTGTAAGATGTATCAGTTCTAACATGAGCGTCGACAAGTTCGGACGCTACTCCGCATTAGGAGTGCAAGTTGGAGAAGACAGAAAAAGAAGCGGATTACCGCAAACACCTGGAGGTGACTATAACATAAATAATAAACGACTAAAATTAGTTAAAGATCCAGAAGAAGATACCGATGGAGCAAATTTAAAGACAGTAAAAGAAGCTACTTCAACATCATTGAAATTACATAAGAATACTTACGATGTTAAATCACATAGATTAATTAATGTTGGTAAACCAACTGAAGATTCTGATGCAATTACTAAAGAATACTTATTATCTGAACTTTCAAATACTTTAAAATTGCAATGGGGTAACAACTTAAAAGATGAACAAACATATGATGCTGGAAATTATAGAATAACCAATGTGGGAAATCCCAAAAATAATAAGGATTCAGTTAATAAAGAATATTTACATTCTATAATACCGGAAAAAACTGAACATGGATTTTCTTTTTATAAATTTATTATAAATGACATTGGATACCCAAAGGAAGACGGTGATGCTGTAAACCTAAAATACATCAAGGACAACTGTATTTTACAAGATGTTAATGGAATCGATTGTCATGGTAAAACATTGACGAATGTAAAGTTTGGTTCTCAACCAAAAGATGCTGTTACTATGGAACAATTATCTAAAGAATTAAAAAAGGAAACATCGAATTTTGTAAAACATGAAGATGCCGTGCTAAAGCGAGGAAATACATTCATACATGGAAATGAAAAGTTTAATTTAATGCAAGAAAGTAATAATGAATGGGATGCGGGAGGTAAAAAAATAACACACGTAAGACTTGGTGAAAAAAGTTCGGATGTACCTATAATGGCACAAACATTAATTGCGAAAGGTCCTTTATTAGGTACATACGAAGGTCATAATAGAAGAATAAAAAATATTATTCCTGGTTATGAAGAAGATGATTGTGTCACAGTGAAACAAACAATAATTTGGGATAAACGCAATGGAACTAAATTTGATGAAAAGACGAAGAAAATAATTAATGTTTCACCAGGTGAAGTTTTCAATGATGCTGCTACTATTGGACAAGTCATAACAACATCAAAAAGTGATTCGACCGCTTACACATGTAATGATAAACGTATTATGCAGTTACAAGATCCTCAACATCCAAAAGATGCTGTAAATTTAGATTGTTTAATAAGAATAGTAGGAAATTTACTTATTGATACCCACAATCATATAGCTAGTACAACGAGTCATGTGATAATTCAACCCGATGAACGGGAAGCTTGGATTAAAAATAGAATTATAAATCAATATATAATTAATTTGAATAACTAAGTGTTTAAATATAAAAAATTATACATAACTTATTCATTTATGTAATGTATCTTGTGGAGTAAACACACCAGTTTATATAAGACTACATAATGAAGGCCGTATCACTCAGTCATCATCAAGACAGCAACAAGAGAGGACGTGGTATAACTTCAACTGCGTTATCCCTGCTTAGACGGATACCTATTGGTGCTGTTGTAAATCGAGCAATAGACGCTTTACCATACGAATTACATATTCCTGGAGGTTATCAATATTGTGGACCTGGAACTAAGTTGGCAAAACGTTTAGCAAGAGGAGATCCTGGAATTAATAAATTAGATCAAGCTTGCAAACAACACGATATAGCATATTCAAAGTTTAAAGATTCAACAAATAGATCAATAGCAGATAAAATTCTAGCAGAAAAAGCTTGGCAAAGAGTAAAATCAAGTGACGCAAGTATTGCAGAAAAAGCAGCGGCTTGGGCAGTAACAACAGCCATGAAGACAAAAGCTAAGTTTGGTGGTGGAAGACGACGTCGCAGAGGAAGACCTGCAAAAAGAAGAGCTCCCAAAAAAGGTGGAAATATTAGAAAGAGACGTCGTAGAACTCGTAAAGCAAAAGTAAAAAAGGCTTCTGTTTGGTCAATGGTAAAAAACGGAGCAGGTTTATACCTAAGACCGTACCGTGTGTACTAAATAAAAAAAATCAATTGATAATTCCAAATAAAGCCTTAACTAATCATCAGTTAAATGATTATGTAAAATGTTTGAAAATACCATTCTTTCGAGGAGTTTTTATGAAAGATGCATTACCAACTAAAATATGGAAAAATGAAACTGGAATAGTAAATTTGGATTCCACCTATGGTCCAGGCACTCATTGGGTATGCTATAAAAAGCTCGGACAAACCATTTACTACTTTGACAGTTTTGGCAATCTACCACCGCCTAAAGAACTTCAACATTATTTTCAAAACTCCAAAAACATTTTTTACAATTACAAAAGAGAACAACCTAACAATACTGAAATATGTGGACATTTATGTTTGGAGTTTCTAGCGAAAAGTGTCAGTCACCTTTAAGATGTCATCGTATACAGTGTCACTGAGTGGAAATTCATCCACATTAAAAAGTACTCTATTCCCAGCATTGCGTTTATCCAAGGAAAGATTATGGGAAGCGGCATTACTTGATTTGACTACCTACAATTCAATTCCTAATGTTACAGAAGGAAAAAACAATTTACTACATTATTATGAAACTAAGGATGCTGCAGGAAAATACTCAGAATTGAAAATAATTACATTTCCTACTGGAGCTTATGAAATTGATGATATAAACCAATTATTGCAGAAAAAACTCGGAGAAGATAATATCACAATCAAAGGAAATAATAATACTTTAAAAGCAGAAATAACTTCAAAATATTATATAGATGTCGGAATGAAAAACTCTATTGGCAGTTTACTTGGATTTACAGATACAAAAAAGAAAATCTTAACTCCTGGAACTACTCATTCAGGTAATACAACTGTTACAATATTAAAAGTAAATAGTATTGATGTAACATGTAATATTATACATGGATCATATAGAGAAGGAGTAAATCAGCATATCTTACATACATTTTATCCAACAGTTGCTCCAGGTTTTAAAATTGTTGAGAAGCCACAAAACTTGATATACCTACCGTTAAACACCAGTTTCATTTCAGACATCGTACTGAACATATTGGATCAAGACGGTCATAGTGTTGACTTTAGAGGAGAAACAATTACTATACGAATACACATCAGAGCAGCGACATAAAAATCAACATGGGATTATCATTTAAACCACAACGGAAGAGTCGGGAGCTCAGTAGCTCCTCGACATTGGAAGAGTTAACATCAGACAACATTCGTTTTCTACAAAAGATTGGATTGAAACTTAACAACGATGGATATCCTGGATATATCTCAAGGACCGACATTCGACGAAACACTATGGGAGAAGGAATATCACACACACAACCCTTACACTTCATCAAAATTAAACAATAATGATGAAATAAGAATTCCCATTCAACAACAAGATATTTACACATTACCATGTGAAAGTTATTTGTACATCGAAGGAAGGGTATTAAAATTGGATGGAAAAACTGCTTCAACAGTTCCTTTTATAAATAACCCAATGGCATATCTTTTTGATGAAATAAGATATGAGATATCAGGGGTGACAGTTGATTCAACAAAAAAGGTTGGTATAACAACTACATTAAAAGGATTAACATCATTAACACCACATGAGAAGAATTCAATAGTCACCGCCGGATGGGTTGCTCCCGATAAAGACACTATAACACCTGCTTCCAACGGTCATTTTGATTTTCATGTACCTTTACGATTGCTTTTAGGATTTGCTGAAGATTACAAAAGGGTTATAATAAATGTTAAACAAGAATTAGTATTACTCAGATCTTCAACTAATAAGGACTTAATACTTGCAGACCCTGCAACTACGGAAGATAAACTGGAATGGCAACTACAATTGGATAAAGTTGTTTGGAGAGTACCTCATGTAAAATTGGCTGATGAACATAGAATCGTATTGTTAAGAAAGTTAAAATCTGACCGTGACATTGTAATGCCATTCCGAAGTTGGGAATTTCATGAATACCCTACATTACCTCAAACAGAACGACAAACATGGACCGTCAAAACATCAACTTACTTGGAACGTGCAAGGTACATAATACTCGGTTTTCAAACTAAGCGAAAAGATGTTATTACTGCAAATGCTGGTCAATTTGATCACTGTAAAATAAAGAATTGTAAAGTTTTCTTAAACTCTCAATTCTTTCCATATGACAATTTAAATGTCATGTTTAGCAAAAAACGTTTTTCCATTTTATATGATATGTATGCAAGATTTCAATCATCATATTATGGAAAGACTAATACACCACTATTATCACCTGATCAGTATTATTCCAAAGCTCCAATAATTGTAATCGATTGTTCAAAACAAAATGAATCAGTAAAATCATCAAGTGTGGATATAAAAATTGAAATGGAATTTGAAGAACCAGTAGCGGATGGAACTTCGGCATACTGTCTAATTCTACATGATAAAATAGTTACTTACACACCACTGACCGGAATAGTGAAAAATGTACTTTAAAATATTAGTACAACTACTGCAAAATATTGAGGTTAGAATTATCTTCCTCAATTTTTAAGGTTAGAATTTTGTTTATAAAACACAAGTTGAAAATAAACAATTATGTAATTGTATAAATTTCAAGAATTTTACAAAAAATATAAAAGCAGGAAATTAACTAGTAGAAACTTCATTCTATCTTCAACCGTCGTATGGGAAACATCGTTCGCAAGATGAATTCTACTAACGGAGAAGAAAATACACCTCTAATGGATGAAAATAGTTCTGATATAGAAAAGCAAGTTGAACAAGAAATGGATGAATTCCTCAAGTTTAACAAACATAAGAAGAAAGAAGAAGAAGGAGAAGATGAAAAAGAAGTAAAAAGAAAAAAGGTTGAAGTTAACATTACAACAAATATTTTAACAGAAGTATTTCTTCGAATTTTCTACCCTATTTCTTCATGCATGACAAAAAGTATATCTGTTGGAATTGTAAAATCATTGGATTATTCACCAATTGTTATGTTAAATCAAGGAAGTAAAATGGTTATCTTTACTGAAACTTCTTGGGATTCTCTAATGAAACATTTACATCTTTTGGAATGTTATTTAACTAACAACACATTTGGAAAAAGAACAAGATTAAGTTTATTAGAATCAAATATTGAAGTTGATATAATCAAACATCGTGGGGGACAAGTTGTTCGCTTCAAAGATTTAACTAGACATGATGTAAAATTACATTTCACTAAAGAAGAATTTTACACTTTAAGTTGTACTACCGGTCCTGTCACTAGATACTTAAAACAACTAGTATTTTCAAGTACAATAATTAAAGATTATCTAATCGATACATTGGACAGACAACCATTCATTCCAATTTTATATGGTCCTGTGGATACTTCAATTTTTAATCGAATACCTCAAGAAGTGGATATGTGGAGACAATTAAACAACTATCACACCAATTTTAATATAAACGAAGAAGCACAAGAAATAAAAGAAGAACAATCGTGTTTGTAATAACAGTCAGTTGTGGATGAGACTTCATCATGAACAAACGGGTTTCGTTTTCTACTGCATCACAGTTAATGGAAGTTAAAAGAGGTATAATTGAATTTCAAGCTTTTCGAGGGAATGATGGAAATTTCATTATTAAAGAATTAGTAATTTTGGATATGAACACATCTGTAATTTATCATTACTTGTTCAAACCTCCATTTCCATTCAATAAACTAACAACTAAAGCGAAAGTTACAAACAAATGGTTAAACAAACATTTTCACAACTTAAAATGGGATGAAGGTTTTATTCATTATAACATGATGCCGCATATTATGAATCATTATTGTAAAGAGTTTAAAACTATCTACACAAGAGGATTGGAAAAAGCAAATTGGATACAATCATTTACAAGCAATGAAGTGATAAATGCAATAATAGATAGAGATTTCCAATGCTACTTTAATGAACTTTGTATTTCATCAAAAAGTTTTAAACATCGAAGGTCACAGTGTGCTTTGAAGAATGCCTACCGCTTGAATAATTTCCTTCAACAAAGTGGTGGGGGTAGCATCAGTGGTGGGGGTAGTGTCAGTGGTGGGGGTAGTCTCGATAATAAAAGTGAGAGCGCTACCATGACACAGCATGAGTATTACTCGAACCTCCGAAGAGACAACATCTCCAACGGATATTCTTATTAACAAGAAGATTAGCATCAGCAAAAACATTAAGATGGCATCAAACAACTTACTTCAAAATTTAGTTGAACAATTCAACGCTCATTCAAAATCAACAATCCTACCTACAAAGAAATGTTCCGAGCTGAAAGAAGAAAAACACTACATCATTCATACAATAAAGAAGATGGAAACTTCAGTAGGTGATGCTATAAATTGCACATTAAGCGAGGCACCTTATACAATTGGTGATGAAGCAAAATTTCAAATCTTCCTACCAAAGCGCTTCGTACAACTACTACAAAATGAAGATCTTCGTATAATTCAACCCGGCGCACTCTATTTGGTATCACATGGACCAAGTGGAAACAACTCTACTGAACTTACAATTCATGTAACACCTACTACTGATTAGTTTGTACATAAGATTGTAAATATTTCTTTGTATTTGTTTCTCAATAAATATGATATAAACCTAAAAAAAAAAATAAAAAAGCAACATATTGTAATGTGTTTGTACATTACAATATGTTGCTTTTTTTAAAAATTCCATGGGATGACCTTGACCCAATTTTGTGTGATAATAAAAGTGAAAATCAACTTGTTAAATTCATCAGTCTACGACTACCTTTCGTACCGTACACATCTCACTCTCTATCACTAAATACAAAACTTCAACATGTCCCTAAAGGTTAAGTGTGCATCTTATGATACCAACACCATAACTACTTTTGAACAACTTGAAGATTTAACTAACGAAATGCGAGTTTTACTTACCGGTGGTTATCACTTAACTGTTGATGTTAGTGCTACTAATACAAGGATGTTCACTAAAACAAAATATTGCGATGATGAAATATTTTTTTCTACACAACCTACAACTTCTTCATCGCCAGCTGGTCAACATAACGTCAAGTTCCAGAAGTATTACCAATGTTGAATAACTTTTAATAAATAAAATTACAACTAAGGAATCACATGATCAATGTCAAGTTCATAAAAAGGATGTAACAGTTTGATAAATAATCATTCGCTTCTCAGCTCTCGCCACAACAAGATCTATTCTACAAAATGTTATACAGAATGATGATTGAACTTGATGGGAAAATCTATGGAAAGGATTATAACACTGTTGAACAAATGACTCAAGATTTAGATGTATTAACTAAAGAAGGATATCAAGCTAAATTAATTTTAAAATTTCCTGAAGTACATCCACTATCAACAGAAGAACTTATTGCTATGGCTAAGGCAGAGAGAGAAAAAAAGTCTGAAGAAAACAAACAGAAACAAACTTCCTAAATTTCAATAATCCTTACACTTGTAAGGTATAATTTTTTAAAACTCCATTTGGATGACCTTGAAATTACCCCTACCACTTTTCATAGTACATAAAACTCGCTATTCATCACTATACAATCTTATTCTTTCACTAGACTCCGCAGCGTCAACATGGAAGAGCAAAAATACAAGTACAAACCTCGTTACTGTTGTGAACAACAGTGTACAGATTTAGGACCAATGATGGTGGATGGGTTAGCTTGTACTAAATGTGAATTCTTCGGATCTTGTTATTGCAAATGTAAAACAAAACAACTACCGCCACCGGAATTGCGAACTTTCAAATTTTACAAATCAAGATATTTTCATACATGTTGTCCTCAAAGATGTTTCAAATTTCACCCTCTAGATCTTGCTCATTGTCAACGCACCAAGTCTCATCAAGATGATTTTTGTACACATATGATAAAAAGATGTAAATACAGATCAGATTGGTATTCCGATCCTGTAGAACCATCAAATGTATAATTTCAGTTTTACACTCTTTTTTAAAACTTCAATTGGATGACCTTGAGATTTCCCCCACCATTAGTTCTAATTTTTATATAATATTAAATCATTCCACTTCCAACACTCTAACTAACAACATGGAAGGAAAATTTATCAAGTTTGAACATATAATAACTGACAGGGAGGAGATGGAAGAATTGTTTCAAAACTTACTTTCTGTCATTGACGAATATCCTATAAGATGGTTCAGAATTGTAGTTCAATATTTAAATCCTGGTGAATTGTTTTCTTCATCGAGTGAAGAGGATGAAACAACTACTTCGGTTCAAATAATTGAATTAAAAGACGAAGAAGAAGAAGAACTAAACGTTTTATTCAATCATAAGCTCAAGGTCCCCTATATAGAAGCCCCCTCCCTAGAAAGCCCCCCTCCCTAGACACCTGCTCAAGGTCGCCATTATATAAGCCCCCTTCCCTAGGCGCTAATCCTCATTCGATTGCCAACTCTCTAACGATGAACACCTCTCCATTGGCACGAATGAATGCTAGTTTTGAAATAAACTCAAAAGATGATTTACAAGAAATATTTAATGCTTTAAATGAAATTATAGATAAATTTAACTCTATTACAATGAATTTGGAAATAACTTACGCTTGTCCTATTTGTGATAAGGTTGAAAGTTCTGATGAAGACAGTTTACTAAATCTTACTCCTCTTACCCCTCTACAGTCGGACACAACTTCTAAGGCAAATGATGAGCAGCATCTTTCCCCCACCACTTCTATGTAACAACGCTCTTTCCCCCTACCACTTCTTTATTTAACCGACATTTCCCTCTTTTAATTCTCATTCCATCCTCGCCTCTTCAACTGTCAACATCGCTTCTTTCAAAATTTCAAAAAAACACAAACATGATGGATATGATGGATGAAGTTCCATTTGTAACAAGGATGGAAGAGGATAAATTGAAATTGGAAATCAAACGATTGGAAATGGAACGGGAAAACCAACTCGAGATGTTACGTTTGTTCAAACTTTTTAAATACATCATCTGGGGACTCTGCGTTTACCTTCTCATCGTCGTCGGTGTTTGTGTTTACAACTCTGTAGTTCATAACAAAACTTCAACTTGTTTAAACACTGCTGTCACACATTGATTGTATGTTTTTCACAAATAAAATTCACAAACCTAATTCTATACCTATCCCGCTATCGCCGGAGTTAGTTCCACTCTCCGAACTATTACTCCGGTGGTAGCGGGATAGGGTTTTTTAAAACTTACTCTGGATGACCTTGACATACTTTCCATAACCCAATTGTCAAGTTGAATTTCAAATTTCAAATAACATCTCCTCCCCCACCGGAAGCTATATGGCATGGCATATGGCGGCAGCGACTGATTTGGCAGCTGGCCGATGGCAGCTGGCCGGCAGCGGCTGGCAATTGGGACGACTTCCGTTTTGAAAGTAACCAAACCCCACTACTCAAGAGTACTAAAAATGTATATGAAAAAATTACCAAATATTAGAATTCCATATCCAAAAGTTCGGATTTCAAGGTTTTAGCCTTCTGTATAGAGTAAACAACGGGTTACATTTTAGTTTAAATGAATGGAAATTTTTCGTAATTGGATATATATGTAGCTTTTTCCTACATTATACCACAATTTTATTTAATTATGGAAGTAAATTTTATTGCGTTAAAAGATTTAAAAAATAATTATGTTTAAAATGTTATAATTTATAATTAGAGATTTGAGTCTTATTTGTGGAGTGTAAACAGGCAACAGTTAGTTTAAGGAAGTGTAAAATTGTTTATTCATAAATATATGTTTCTCGTTTCTTCAGTAAACAGGTTCACTTATTTAGTTGTAGCTCTATTTAGCCTTGAAATCATAACTTAATATAGCAGTTCTGGATTTCCTTATCATATATGTAAAATCAGAGAACAAATAAAAAAAGTGAATATTAATAGTTTTTTTTTATTTTATAATAGCACAAGTTTTTTTTTTTTTTTTTTTTTTTTTTTTGTATAAAAAGTGTTTCTAAGGGGGAACGATCAGAGAGTAAGCTGTGTTTATAGAATAAGGAGTATATCACATCATTATATGTATGATTTTTTTTTTATTTGTGCCTAAATTTAGAATAAATACATATAAAAATCATCATAATTGAATTAATATATATTTTATGTAAAGGTGGCACAAAAATGTAGTGTAGCTATAAATATAAAAGTTAATGTGTTTTATCCTTTTATTATTTTATTTCGAAATTCACAAGATGTATAATCACAGGGTTGAGCTATATCTATGAAGTAAAGACAATATGTCAGGGTTCTAAGCCTTAAGGTTCAGAATTAGTTTTGTACAGATATGTGTAAAACATTATTTTAATTAAATAAAACCATACTATATTTTAATTCTTATAACTATTTCAAGATAGCACCGATTTTTTCGTTGCTACCTTTATTTTATCTTGAAAATAAGTAGTAAGTTTTGAGTTTTTACTATCTTATATAAAAATCAAAATGAATGAGAACATGATGAATGAGTTGTATCTATAAAGTGTCATGGGATTATATATGGGCAAATTTCAGATTTAGTGGTTTTAGCATTATGTGTAGAGTAACAATCGGTAAAATTAAAGTTTGAATAAATAAAACCAATTTTATAGTTAAATGTTAAGTAGCGATTTTATTAACTTAATGGTAGCTCTGATTTAGTACTACCTAAATAAAGGTCTTAAAACCAGTATATATTGTATGTTTTATCTTCATTATTATATTTTTATGGTTCAAAATCAGTTTATTAACACGTTAGTTTGAAATACAAAAACATGTTAAATATAATATTTAGGCAAATATTTTTTTCCATTTTTTGAATATATAAGGCTTTTACTCCATTTAAAGGTAGCACTGATTCGTTGACACCAGCATTTGTATCTTAGACACAAGTGTTTATTGGATTTTTCTTCATTATTTGTAAAACAAAAACAAATAGGTTTGACATTTTCTATATTAACCTATAACTATAAAGTACAAACAGTATAATTGTAGCATACAGATAAAAATCCTTTTCAATTTCACATATATGAAGCTAATTAGGTGCTACCTAAATATAGGTCTTAAAACCAGTGTTTATTGTATTTTTAGTTAAAAGCCTTTTCCCTTTATATATATTTACACTAATTGGATGCTACCTTCAAATTTTGTATAATCTAAGAGTTTATTGCATTTTCGGTTTTACTATTTTGTAAAGTAACACTTATTTGATGCTATCTTTATTTCTTTTTTCTAGCTTCATTAATTACAAGACTTATATTTGTATATCAATATATATATACACATTCCATTGATTTCATCTATAATTATCATTAGTAAAGCATGAAATGTTTTGCTACAACATTTATAAATTGTATGTATTTAAAATGCTTTAAATTTGTTTAATTTAAACTGTTTGTTACAAATTTCTTTTAAATAAAAGTTATTTCTATAAATAGCTATGAATACATTAAAAAATAAATATATAACAAATCCATGTGGTTTACAAGATATTAGTTGTACACCTCTTAGCGTTACCCAGAAAACACTACGAGGAGGTGGGTGTACGTCGTTTTCCACACACATACACATGGTTTACGGGTCTTTTAGTCAACCGCGCCAGTGACCTTCACTCAAACCACACTTTTCGAAGGAGTAGCCAAAGTAAATACCTTAACTTCTCAATCTGATAATTCTCACATTCACACATACATTCATACAATTTATTCATTAAGAACAATTTTAACAATATTTACAAAATTATGGGGTGTCAATATGTTATTTAAAGAAGATTCATAATGCATACCATAATCATGCATAACCTCCTTAGCTTTATTCAGTATATTTATACTGTTTGGTACGGAATATCTTGTAAAACTTGGTACAAAACCATCTTTCTTAGCTTTCTTCAATGCTCTTTTAAATCGTCTTTTTTCTGTACGAATACACTTGTACTCAATTACTCCATACTTTTCATAGTATGTGTTTTTTTCCAGTACACAAAAGATATGTTTTAAGTCCATATCATCAGGCATAACAGCAACCTTAGGCATTTGATCAACTAACGTTTCAATTAGTTTTTGATTATTTGCCAACACTTTATGTAAGGAGTGAGTCAACTTAAGGTTTTCTCTTTTAATTTTATACTCTCCATACTTGCGAATTGATGGTAGGATTTCTTCAAACACCCAATCTTGAAAGCGATTAGCTATTTTCATCTTAGACGATATAATTAAGGAATATAAACCTGGTTCATTTATGAATACGGTTCTTTCTTGAAAATTATAGGGTAAAACGGAACTAGTTCCATTTATATCCTTACGCATCTTTTTATATTTCTCCTTAACTAGATCATTTATTGCTTTTCGCGGTCTTTTGTATTCTAGAATCTCTGATATATCATTAGCCTTAAACCATGGATTGTTTTCACGATCAAATAATACAGCTACGGGCTTATTATCAAACATGTAACACTGCAGTGCAGACATAGTGAAGTCGTTTATTTTTCTATTTACTTTCAATATTAATTGAATATTACAAAATAGCATACAGATTTAAATATCCGGAAAAACCGAAATTGTGAATAAGCTGTTCACTCGGCAAAAGTTCACCAAACAATGAAGTACGTGGTTAACCGAGCTGCTTATATACTCGATGAAGAGTGGTGGAAAACCTGCGCGTACACAATTCTATGTTTTATTTTAAACATTTCTTGCGAAGATTCGTCAATAATAAGGGACACGCTCAACAAACCACTTTTATAAATGCTGAAGCGCAACTGCGCGTGCAAAAATAAGGGAAAGTGCTGCACATACACAGTAATATGATAAATTTGAATTTTTTGACAATTTTCTGAATAATGTATCTAAACTGATTATTAACACATCTTACATTAATGTCACATTTATATTCATTTAGTGGATTGAACTTAAAAATATTAGCTTTACATATATGTGATACAAATGATTTTTTTTTAAACATCAAAACGACGTTTGCTTGACTAAAAGACAAATGTTCAAAACAATAATAAAATTAAATACAGAACTAATTAGGTTAAAATTTACTCATAAAAGACATCATTAAAATGGTACATTAAAGGTAGCGACACAACGGTGGTCCAATATCTGGCTAAAAATAGAAATTCCTATATCACCATTCAATTAGTAACAAAAGTTTTGTTAAGAATTCACATAGATAAAAAATATATTAATTGGTTCGGCCTTAAAACATTACTTAAAAGTGTTGTTTAAAAACCTATAGCAAAATTTTACATATATAAAAAGAACATCAAGGGTAGCACCAAAATGGTGCTATCTTTAAGTAGTAACATTTAAATGGGTTAAGCTCAATTAAAAGTTTCAAAATAAAGTTTAAGGTTAAAACTAAAAATTTTTGTTTAAAAACCTATTGCAAAATTTTACATATGAATTTAGTACATAAAAAGTAGCACCAAATTGGTGATATCTTTAAGTAGCAACATTTAAATGGGTTGAGCCCAATTAGAAGTTTCCGAATCACGTTTAAGGTTAAAACTAACGATTTGTTAGAAATTCACGCAGATAAAAAACATATTTGATCGTTTGACTTTAAAGCAATACTTAAACGTGTTGTTTAAAAAACCTGAAGCAAAATTTTGCATATAAAAATACTACATCAAAGATAGCACTAAAACAGTGCTACCTTTAAGTAGCAACATTTAATAAATGCGTTAAGCTCAATTAGAAGTTTTCCAAATCAACTTTAATGGTAAAACTAAAGTTTTGTTAAGAATTTATACATACATAAACATATCTAGTAGTTTCACATTAAACCAAAACTTAAAATTGTTGCTTAAAAACCTAAAGAAAGTTTATCTAATAAAATTCAATAAAAAGTAATACATCAAAGGAACCACAAAAACGATGCTACCTTTAACTATGGGTTTAATCCAGTTAGAAGCCTCTAAATTACCTTAATCGTAAAAACTAAGGTTTTGTTAAAAATTTACATATATACACACATCTATGGTAGTCTGTCCTTAAACCAATAATTAATAGTGTTCCTTGAAAACCTAAAGAATTTTTTCCATACACCATTCTATAAAAATAGTAAATCGAAGATAGCACCAAAACGGTGCTACCTTTAATTATAGCTATATGTACACACATACCATGTCTGACGATAATTGGATCAACCACTTCTGAGATGTACGATATTTAAGTTTTGCTCCTTAATTTTTTTGGATGCACCACGCCACGCAATGGTAAACAATTAATGTTTACTCATACCAGCCTACATACCAAATAAGAAGTTAATTGGTCTAGCAAGTCATGAGATATACAATATTTAAGTTTTGCCCCTTCATTTTTTGGATGCACCCCACCACGCAATGGTAAACATTTAATGTTTACTCATACCAACCTATATACCAAGTAAGAAGTTTATCGGTCCAGCCAATCCTGAGATATACAATATTTAAATTTTGCCCCTTCATTTTTTGGATACCTCGTGCCATGCATTTGTAGACACCAAATAAGTGTACACACATACTTATAATTACAAATGCCTATTAGCATATTGACTCAAAGTTAAAGCCCTACGCTAGCAAAAGGCAGTAGTAATGTTAATTTTAGTTTTTTTTTTTTTTGGACAGTTTGACCTTAGATCTGGAAAGTTGATTTCAGCATTTTATTACATGTTAACATTACATGTATACACATACCAAGTTTGAAGTAAGTACATATTGCCATTCAAAAGATATAAAATAAAACTTTTTTGCGCCTTCATTTTTTGGATACCTTTTGCCATGCATTTGTAGACAGCAAGTAAATGTACACACATACCAAGTATGAAGTTAATACATAGAGCCGTTCCTAAGATATGGAATTTCAAAATTTTGCCCCTTCATTGCCCCTTCATTTTTTAGATGCAACCCGCAACATTTTGTTAATTTTTTAATTATGGGTACTCACCCCCTGGGGGTTCCTCTACTACGTAGTAGGTAGTTTTTTGGGGTCCCCGGACCCCTAGGACGCACCGTTTTCGAGATATTAGCGATTTTTGTGTTTTTTAAGCTGAAGTTTCCATGTTATTCACTTTATATATTACTGTATGCGTCGTATATAGTATGATAACGTTCTTAGTTGCTTAACAGCTTCTAGCCATTGATTTTATGTGCTGTATAGCCAACATTTTTGTGTTTTATTCACTTTTTATAGTATAGCCTTGGACACATTTCATATAGTATAACTAGATTAGAAATATTTAACATTATAGTCATTGATGTATATTATATAGTAAAGTAGCATTCTCATTTTATACAGTGTAACCGTTGATTATATACATTTTACATTATAGCCATTGATGCAGAGAACTAGTCACAGGTACATTTCATATAGTATAAGCGTTGATCATGTTTATTAACATTATATTCATTGATATTTTGTATAGTATAGCGGCGAATGCATTTCATATAGTATAAGCATTGATCGCGTATATTTAACGTAAAGTCGTCAATGCATAATATATAGTATAGCCTTGGGCACATTTCATATAGTATAACTAGATTTAACATTATAGTCATTGGTGTATATTAAATAATATAGTAGAGTTTTCATTTTATATAGTGTAACCGTTGATTATGTACATTTGATGTTATAGCCATTGACGCTGAGAACTAGCCACAGGTAAATTTCATATAGTATAACTGTTGATTAGTGAATGACATAAGTTGGTTGATTTTATATATTGTATTGCAGCCATCTTTGGGTTTTATTCACTTTTTATAGTATAGTCCCCAGCATTTCATATGTTCTTGTTCCGGCCGATCCAGGTGTTCTTGTTTTATAGTGAATGACGTAAGTTGGTTGATTTTATATACTGTATTGCCAACATTTTTGGGTTTTATTCACTTTTTATAGTATATATCCCAGCATTTCATATGTTCTTGTTTTATAGTGGATGACATAAGTTGGTAGGACTGCGAGGAAATGTGGGAAATTGCAGGGTATTTTGGGGAATTTCAGGGTAATTTGGGTAATTCATGGGGATATTTTGGGGTAAACTGGGTGTAGCCATAACACGTGCTGCGATCTGTTGGAGAAATAGTGAACTAGCTGCAGCCCTAGTACATGCTGAACTCTGGTGGAGGAATTGTGAACTTGCCGCAATCGTAGTACGTGCTGCACTCTTGTGGACAAGAAGCGAACCACAGGCACAATATTATCAGACACATTTACACTACTCTACTCCAAGTACCTCGGTGGCTCAGGGGTAACGCACTGGCCTCACACGCCAGCGGGCCGGGTTCGAATCCTACCCTCGCCTGTGATGAATTTTGTTCTTAAACTCTAACCCCTCCAACCTTCCCCGTCACCTTCCCCTCGCCAGCTGCGTCTGGTTACTTTATGGGCCAATTAGCGAGGGCCTCCACTTCCTCATTTAATAACTCTCGACCTTGCCCGCTCCCCTCGTTGCGTGACTCGCCTAACCGCCGGAAGCTGCCTGCCCCGGAACATGGCTTCCGGCGGCACGTGGCCGGTTTTGAAAGTGGCTTTTTCTATCTACTTTTATTATATCATAAAAATATTTATTAAATCATTCTTTAACTATAACTCAAACTTTAATATAAACTTTAATATAAAGTTTTAATTATATTTTGTTGCAGATTACAAAACATCTAGCGTACATTAACCCTAGGAGTTAATTATTTTGTACCATATTAGAGCATTATATTTATTTTGTTTTTATTCCAATCTATGCCAATTATTTTTTACCGTTATCTATCAATATACGTGGATAAATAATAATGGAACAGGCCCAAATAAGAAATTTCGAGCCCCAGTTGTAAAACATTATGGCATTTAAAATTAAAGAAAAAATCATATTACTTTTACCACAGTAAAATATTTTGCAATAATAATTTAACATATTAGTAATTTTAACAATTTTAATTTTTGGCTGTTGTGTTTTATCTCGCTGTAACTTTGACCAAACGTCAGAGGGGTCTGTTTGTAAAATGCACTCCGAGCTTGCTCACCCCAGCACCCCTGTTGTACATTTATGTCTATTTATTAGCATCGGTCATATGTCCGATGGCTATATAGCATCGGTTATAGTTGCTGCTTAATATGGTTAACATGGTTATACATGGTTAATACATGGTTAATACATGGTTAAACATGGCATATTAACCATGGCTAAACATGGTTAATATGCCATCGAGCATCGTCCGATGGCCGATAGCATTGGCCGAGCATATGTCAGCACCCCCTGTCTATTTATTAAAAATCGGCGGGTGTCAATTTTAATGGCAACATGGCAACATCTACTTTTAGTGGCATTTTAGAGCTTTTTAAATTTCAAAGTTGATTTGTACTAATTGTAATTGAGAGTGTGTAATTTATGATAGTGATACCAATAATTTATTTCTATAAGCTATATTAAAATGTATTGTTTAAAATTATAAGCAAATGCAGTCTGTTCTTCAGGTCTTGTTGCAAACAACACTCTCTATTGGTTTAATTTAATATCAACATATCCCCGTGTAAATTACTTGACGGGGTTTGCATGAATACCAAATAGTATTTAAACCGAACCTTTGTGAAGTAAAAATCTATTTATATATACTACACGGCGATGATTGTTTTCTATTGTTTGTTTTTTACGTAATACCTCATTCTTCATTCTTCATATTAAATTAAATAGCTGTTCAGATTAAGGTATTAAACTAAATTAATTATCACAAATGATAATCCGCGAAAGTTCAGTTTGTCTATATGAGGAGAATAGCAGCGCCTTAATTACGAAGACGCACCATGATCGCTGCTGCTGAATTGCCAATAAAAATTTGAAGGCGCGAAGAAGGAAAACTAAGTTATATGTTGTACGAGTAAATAGCTATTTGTGTAATAAGAGCGGCAATGACTATTTGCGCTCGCAAACTAAAAACAATAGCAATTACCAAACGAAAACAATGGCCAAACTGTTTTATGATCTGTAACAACAGCTGACCTTAAATAGGTATTTGATTTATCGTGCGGCAATGTACATTGCTGCATTAGAGAGGGAATGAAATGAAAGTGGAAATGCGTACCCTTTAAAAGTGTAGCAATGTAATTATTTTCATGCAGTGGTAGGAAAAATACATTTTAGCTGATTGATTTTATTTAGTTGGGTTTCGGTGACTAGCATAATGCTACTGGTCATGTGTGAAATTAGGTTTTTTTTAGAATACATGACAAGGCGATAATTTTAGTAACAGGAAACTTTTTTGTACAAACAGGCGGTTATATTACCAATACTGTTGAAACTGCCTGGATCATGGTCGGGGCAATTATTTCACATTTTTTTCTCTGTTTTGTTTGTAAGGGGATTATATTGGGAATTATTTTAAACTGTGAACAAGCCACGACCATGCCACCCTTTGCCACCATGCCATGCTACGCCACTAAATTCATGGTAGAGTTTTTATTAACACCGTCGAATTACAATTTTGAACTAATTTTTAATTTATGCGAAGTTTTACTTCAACCCCGGTTAATTTATGCGCAAATTTAGTTCAACTCCCAGTTGTTGAATTTCAGTTTTGAACTTACTTTTAATTTATGCGCAAATTTAGTTCAACTCCCAATCGTTGAATTTCAGTTTTGAACCAACTTTTAATTTATGCGCGAATTTAGTTCAACCCCCCAGTTGTTGAATTTCAGTTTTGAACTAACCAATATTTTATGCGAAGTTTTAATTCAACCCCAGTTAATTTATGCGCAAATTTAGTTCAACCACCGATTGTTGAATTTCAGTTTTGAACCAACTTTTAATTTATGCGCAAATCTACTTCAAACCCTCACCCCACCTCCCCCAACCTCATTTAATATTCGACCGGAAGGCATCTGCCCCGGAACATGGCTTCCGGCGGCACGTGGCCGGTTTTGAAAGTGGCTTTTTCTATCTACTAATAAATAGTGTAGTAAAAACAAAAATCGAAAATATAACATTTTAAGTCATATTGAGAGACATCCTAATTTATTTTCGTGTAAGTAGCCATACACAAATATCACAAAATAGCTTTTGTAAAGATATATTTTAAGGAAAATTAAATCTTTGATATACTGCAAAACCAAGTGATAATTTTGTAAATTATATTGGAAACTTTGTTAACCAGGAATGTGAATATTTGGCAATGCTCGCAAGCCATGAGTACGCCTCTGCAATAAAGCAAACAATTCTCTTCAATACTTACAGTTCATTCAGATAGCTTAAGAAAGAGGTTTTAAAATTTTTACATAAACAAAATTTACCTTAAAAGTAGCCCTAACATAACCTCAAATTCGACTCTCAGCCCCATTTACAAGTGATATCCTGCTGTAAAAATGTATTGCAAAACACTGTATAAAACATATTAAAAAAATATTTTTCCTTTATATTTTTTAATTCTCATACATCGAATGTCTTATTCGCATTGTTTAAGGCATTTAAGATCAAAGGAAACCAATAATAAAGTCTTGTACCAATTTTTTCAGTTATTAATGTTTAGTTGTATTTTAGTTTAAGCTGAAATTATTGTACCAAATGTAGTTAATGTCTTTTGTTAACGTTGTTTGTATGTCGTTTGAAAAAAAATGGTGTTTATCATTGAGAGAGAATAAATAAATAAATAATAAGATTAAAGACAGCTGTAAAAGATAATTATTTGCTCCTTCAAATCGGCAAAGGCAATTCGGCAGCAGAGGACATTTTGCGTCTTTGTTAAAATTGTAACAGGATCGGTGTACGAAGGTTCAAGCTCATGAGATGTATGTTTTGAAACATGTAAAACAGGCACTAAGCAGGGGCATGGCTAGGGAGTAAGACTTATAATGATATAAACGAATGAGTGTTTTGACCTTATCATAATTACTGTTATGATAAGTTTACGATATTATAATAATGATAACCGTATGATTATTTTGACAATTCTACCGTCATTAAACATTTCAGGACGAGCTTGATAGTCATGCCGGGAGTCCCAGACCACCCGTACACCCACTAAAAATTTACAGAATTCGTTTTTAACAAAATCCGATTGTGTAATTATAACATTTCAACCAGTTACATTCTATCGATTGACCGTGATTTCAATTTACCAGCAGTCACCTTTCTAAATCGGAAATTACTAATTTTAAATACAAAAACGTGTTAAAGAGCTTCTCCCAGAACGACATGCAGTGCTTCGTCTGCTCCCATTTAGTACCTTTATTTCAGATCCAATAAAAGTGAAATAGGTTATAAATCAAAGATAAAGACTTGGGCTATTACATTCGCTTTTGGACTTTTTAGTAATTTTGAAGCCATATAAAGCTTTAATGGTGAAAGGTTCGGTCGGCAGCACTATTGGCCAAGGACGGTCGGACCTCAGCCAGGACGCGATGCCCGACGCACGGTCGTCTACCAGGTTACGTCTCCAAGATGGCCTTGGCTACAGCGTACTGTAGTTTAATCCAGCTGAAAACCCCTGTTTACAAAGTTTTCAGATTGAAAAATTCAATTGAAAATCAGTTTTCATCTGGAATTATAATTTTTTTTTGTGACGAAGTAATCATCTGCTGGAACACATGATGCCAAAATAACTAATTCATGAAATAGTTGACAGTAACAGTTCTCATTTTGTTCTAGTATTATATTTACTAGAAACAAAATTCACAAAATTTTTGAAGTTTCCTAATCTACTATTCCACAACTTGGTGACAACTTAAATATCTAAAACAAATTCCTTAACCATTTATGTCACTTAATTTTCACAGAAAGTTTGTCAAACAAACTTTACACATTTCTATTAAGTGAGAACAACATTTAAACATTTTACAAATATATAAACAAATACAAAGGCACGTTGAATTATTACATACGTGACTAGCTTAAATTTAATTTTACTGCTCAGTAGGCCAGTGGACATATCCAATTACTATTACTATGCATCATCTTAGATATGATAAACTTTCAAAAATTTTGTCCGAAATAAATTCCAGAATTCTACAGTTAGTACAGTTAAACATCGAAATAGTTTTGCTAATATAAAAATCATTTTCAGTTAAAACTTTTAAACGTGGTCTAGGCGAACATGAATCATGAATGTTTCAGTGACAAAAAAAATTCCAAGACAAGGACATTTGATTATTATTTATTTATCATTTATTAGTTCTACCTCAGGGCTGGTTCTCTGCCATTTCAATAAAACTAGTCTCAAAATAAAGAGAGTTAAATACAACTAACAATGTTTAGTTCATTAAAAAATTAAAGTAATTAAATTAATAAAAATAATTTATTACAAAACACAAAGTGAGTGATGAAATGAAACTGGCGAAATGATTAAATAAAAATTAAACCATCGCAAATTAGTACGTAGACCAAGCAGAGCTGAAAGACTAATAGAAAAATAGCCTAAAGCCAATTATTGCCTATGTAGTCATCTAGAGCCGAATCTACTTATACAAATGGAGTAGAAGACCAGCGTTAACCCTTACCTCTCGGTTCGGAGAGCCAGCTGTTGCAGAGTTCTTCAACCCTCCGCTAGAATCCTACCTCTCAGAATTTCCAATTGAAATATGCCGGGTTAACTAATTTTTACGGACCGTACAGAAACTTCGATGATTTGGCGTTTCTAAAAGTCTGTCTTCAAGCAAAACATGTGTTTTAAAAGCCAAATCAATCCGTTGTCAAAATATTTGTTTACATTTCAGTTTTTCAGAGCAAAAGTATTTGAATAGGTTGGAATATTGTGGTTCGAAAATAATAAATAATTTTAACTATTTGTGTAGTAATCATTCGTTTTGACAGTAATATTTTGTGATTAGAAACGTGAAATGTATGTTTTAAGTGGAATTTATTCTTAAAATATGGAAATGAAATTTAATTTTCAAGAGAATCTATAGTGACGATTCGCTCTTACCTTCACAATACCTAAAATGTTAATTGAGTTTTACCATAATTTGGTTGTTGGCTAAATTATTTTCCTCCACAACTAATTACATAAAACCTACGTAGTAGCCTAATGGGCCTTGAACTACGAGAGTTCACGAATTACACAGACATGTTTTGTTCCTGTTGGGCCCATCAATTTAGCAAGAAGAGATTAGTATATTTATTTTTTTACTCATGGTGATTGCCCCTGAACTGGCGGAACTTTAATATGGTTTTAAATTACCTTTCTTCGTTTCCAGTCCAATGTAGGTTGTCCGGCTACAACCCGGGTTTCGACGCTCGTTGCGCCATTATCAAGCATGTCGTCGAAGAAGCTGCAGTCACATAATGTCCAGTCGAGTAGACGTCGTTGGACTTACATTATCATAATTTACCTTATCATAATAGCTATTTATGCAACAAGTGCGGAAAGTGCCGATTTGCTGCACTCGAGAGAAATGTTTATGCACGAGCCGAAGGCGAGTGTGGAATAATTTCTCTCGAGTGCAGTGAAAGCACTTTTCGCACGAGTTGCATATTAACTTTTTCCTACGACTGCCAAATATTTCTTATACAAGTATAAACGTTTAATATTCACGTTAAAATACCCTCTATGTGAGGTCCCTGTCTTAAGATAGAGATATTAGTGATATTCTGTATTATGCACTTCCTACATTTAGTTAAAAATTTATTGGATTTTTCATGCAGAAGATTTAACGCCACTGTTTTAGCAGTTTTAGCAAGATTGTCAGGGAATAAGTCACTTAAATCACCAAAGTCTCTGTCATAGTTGATCATTGCGCACCTAACTTACACCTGTAGCTCACCTCTAGCTGGTTCGTAGGTTATGTTTATGTTGATTCAATCGAAAACGACAACAATTACAATAAATCAGATGTTTATATCCAGTGTTGCCAACTTAATTCCTGACTAATCAACGTTTCCTTGCTGGCTAATGCAAATTGTTTTGTGTTCTAATGTTTAAACACTGGAGTGCGCAAAGTAAATCTAGCGTGCGCAAAGTAAATCTAGCGTGCGCAAAGTAAAATGAATACGGCAATCACCTGTTTTGCGACGAATATCGAGTGCGTAAACAACTGTTTTCGCGGACAGTCGTAGGAAAAATAAATTAACTTTACTTTATGATAAATTAACTTTTTATGTTAATTTACTTTTGTGTCGTGTAAAATGTGCGAACTCCTGACCGCACAACGACGTCTACTCGAATGACATTGTGTGACTAACTGCATCTTCTTCGACGACCTACTTGATAATGGCGCAACGAGCGTTGAAACCGGGGTTGTAACCATAAAACTGACGTTGAACTGGAGACGGAAAAGGCTATTTAAAACCATATTATTATTTTACCTAGATTTTGATTGAAGAAATGAAAATTCACAAATCCGAATATAGCCTTCCTGATTACCTCAGAGGTTTCTATAATTTGTGAAAATCTAATTTGAGAACTCGGTGCTGATGGCGGGAGACATTTGGTCTTTGGTTTTATGCTCCAAACGGCATAGTGTCAGAGGAAAATTTTCTTTTCAAGTACCCAACGATAGCGTGTTCACATGTTAATCTCTAAGAACCTTTTAGGAGCCTTGACACAGACGATCAGGGAAGCACTATTCGCAGTCAATTAGGAAACCAAGGAAGTTGAAATGCCCGATAGGGTAAATTTTAATGGTTTCAAAACAACATGCACAACTTATTTGTAGTAACCCAACGCAGAACGTGCACAATTCCACAAGATGTTCGAAAGAGGTGATCAGTCTCATTTGAGTAAACAGGGAGAATAAATGGCAGCCTTACAACTTCGGATAGAAAATATGTGTCATAGCAACCAATGGAATTCAGAAGGTGTGAATTTTAACATTTCAACATAATCCGAAGGCTACAGCCATTTATTAGACAATTACATTACTATTTAAATTTTTAGGATTGAGGGGGATGGCCGTACCAGTGAATTGAACAGTTAGCAAACTGAAATGGGATGCTGCATCCGGTGAACTATACCACTTTGAAGGCACTTAAGGTTCAGTTTTAAACTGCAGACCAAGGCACCCAAGGTGTTCCAATTTGTGGTGTCTGTTTACAACTTTAAATTATACATCATCTAATTAATCACAATGAAATATGTATGTATTCACAATGAAATACGCACAGCCCCAAGTTGCGTCGGTGTTTCGAATTAAGTATCTAAAGTTATAAAAAGCAAGCCCAATGTCTCTAGTGAATCAAACAGTTTAATTTGTTCATTTGCAATTTACGGATAGGGGAGAGTAGGGTTATTGTGCGCAATGGGTAATGGTGCGCATTATGGTTTTTAATGAATGAAATAAGTTAATAAACTCCAGTATGTGCTGCAGCCTAGAGCTGGGGAATCAACAACTAATACGCGACTTCGTGGTTTTCGCCACTGGACTTTTTGAGGTTATGTGAGACCAAAAATCAAAAGTCGTGTGTGTCATGTTATTTTTGATCCTAAGGAAATAGGTAAGTGCAGACCTTTAGATAGCTTAATACTTATTTAGTATAGTAATTAATGGTAGTCTTTGCTTTATCGTTTGAACCAAAGTATTTATGCTTTCATTCCTTCATAGGGCAGTGAGAAAATAAAATACCTTTGAATGCGACATCGGGTAATGGTGCGGGGCGGTGCGCAAGATTCCCCCCCCCAAGTACTTATAGGTAAGAAAAAAATAATTTCCCCTTTCATTGTTGTTTACAGATGCTCATTAACTGTTCGTCCTCGAGTCATACATACAGCTCAGGTGCTGACACAGCAGAAAATTAGAATACGTGTGCCAATTTTGCATTAACCCTTGAACAATGTTGTACTTTTTAATCAAAGGCTTTTGTTAAATGTATTGTAAAGCTAAAAGAATGTATTGTTTAGCTTGAAGAAATTCCATATGTTAAGTAAATATTGAATTTTTATTAATGAAACTCATTTATACTAATTATTTTAACCCAAAAGTCCATGCGCACTATAACCCAACCACATGTGCACAATTACCCTATGGGTAGGGAAATCGTGAGCAAATGCATATTGCTATATAATGTCTTATATTTTATTAATGTTAATATATATAATAATGATAATTTTTAATAATTATCACCATCAATTACCAAAGAGTTTGACCCGTATATTGGTAAATTTTGTCCAAGGAATTTCTGGGAAGATTTTTTCCTTAGGTGCGCACCATTACGCGACTTTCCTACACGTAACTTATAAAAATTGGCATTTACACTAAAATAATCCTCCCAAACGTATCACTACGTAATAAGGTGGACCATTATATAAGATAGAATTGTTTCAACCTTCCTGCGGTCATTGAGCTGTAATTAATGATCTGGGAAATGTACCAGCTGGTCTTTGTCATTAAAAAAGCTACATCTCATCTGATTCATCACACTCGTCATACTCACCCCCCCCAGTAATACTCACCTAAAATGGCACCATAGGGTGGCATGGTATCTTTAACAATGCAATTGATCTTAATGTTACATCATATTTTACATGATCTTCCCACATCTCAAGGTTTGCAATGTAACCAATATTATCATACAAAATTATATTTTAATTATAATCTTAAAATTATGTTTTGAAGATACTTGTGTTTTAAACAGAATCGGTTTTGAATGTGTAACCAAGAAAATCATCCCCAGCGTTAAATATATCTTGTGTACCAGAAAATCCTTGAAGTATAAAAATGCACCTTTATCCTTCCTACATTGTGTTGAAACCTCTATATAAAAACATAAACTTATAGAGTGAATTGAGATTTAACCAAACGAACATCGGAAAATAAATAGTTGGTACGCCTACGATATCAGCAAATCTAAAGTTAGCTGCAGAATACTCTCTTATTTTCGAATATTAACAACAATAGGGTACTCTGACAATGAATTAATTTTAAAAAGATCCCCATTTTCCTCTTGCCTCCCTTATCCAAAGACATTTTCAAAACTCCCTTTCTTTTCAAAAGAGACATTGGTTCCCGTCTTCCAAGCTCTCTTTGGTGCGAATGGGCTCTTTCAATCCTTTCTCACGCAGAGCCCAGGGCGCTTTCATTACATTCAACACTTCGTTACCCCCCCCTGCGAGACCGATCCACATCCTTTACCATATCCCAACCATAGTATATAGAGAAAGTATTGTTTTCGTAAACATTTTCGAATTCATTTGATGATGTATATATCCATTTTGGAGCCCCCTTCCCCCTATAAATTGGTATATGGAGAAAGTATTGGTTTGATCAAAAATTTTGAATTTGAGTTGTTGGTAAATTTATTTATTTTGGTGACACCTGAGTCCAGAAAAATGGTTTTCAGAGTGATATATGTCTGTGTGTGTGTGTCTGGGTGTAAACAGGGGTAGAGAATGCCCCAATGTTCAAATTTTAATAAAATTTGGTATAGATCCAAATCCACGATAATTTCAGGTGTTTTTTCATTTTTTTAAATTTTGAATTTTTAAGGGTATTCCCAAAAAAAGCCCAAAAAACGTGAAAAATCTAAATTTCTCTAAAACGGCTTAAACGATTTTGATAAAGATTTTGTGGTTTATTGAGATTAAAATGTTGAATAAAATGACACCACCCGTATCTCCAAAAAAATGGGCATTCAAAAGTTATAAAGAAAAAAGTGTTTTTTAAAATCAATTTTTGGATATTTAAAATAACTATTACATTGAAATAAATATTACTTATCTTCATTAAATAGAGCTCAAAAAACTAAACAATCCAGTACTTTGAATTATTGCTGTAGGCCCTACGTCAAGTGGTTGCGGTTAAAATTCAACTTTTCGTTTAGCGTTAAACTCTGTATGTTGTTGAACGTCACAGACTTCAAGTCAAACTTGTGCTGCTCAGCTGGTAATCATTGAGGCTTTAATGTTTTGAGGCTTTTAACACCTTTTTATATTCTTGGGAGAAAGTATGTGTCAGTTATCTGATACAGTTTATTTTAAAAACAATCCTGCTACGTTAGTACATAAAGGATAGCTCCATAGTCATTCAGATACCTAGCCAGTTATGCAGAGGAAGATATTGTGTTATGCAGAGTCCTCTATTTGAAGACGAAAATGTTTAGTTTTCAAATAGAACTGAGAAAAAGTGCCTGTTGCATTTTATGTATTGCTAAATAATGGTAATTAAGGGTTTTAAGATGAGTAATGTTTTAAATATGTAACTAAGTTAACAGTCCCTTGATGTGTACGGGTGGCTTGAACACAAAATTATTCGTCGCACTTTAAAGCAATAAGATATATCAGAACAATTATATAATGTGTTTTACAGGAGAAAAAATATTGTATTATTTATAATAACCTTCTTACATTTTAGGGTTTAAAACATATTCTGAGCTAGAAGAACGTATAAGGGTAAAAACGCATAATGAATAACAAAATATTGCAAAAATGTTAGGCTATGTACAGGGTGTCCCGGAATTCTCTGGAACCCTATTGTTTATGTGACTCTGCATTGAGATAAACATATTTTACAATATAACCATGGGTCTCCGGTGCATACTGTTCGGTCTGTATGTAATTATGTATGTAATTTTGGCTTAACTAAACCCACTTGAGATATTGAGTTGAAACTTACTATGACTATTAATTACTTCAAGATTGTTTTACTTTGACATTTCAAATTTTTTCTGTTTCAAAATGGCGACCATTAAATTTGTTAAAATTTAAATATCTAAAAATGTGAACTATTATGAAAATATTATAAAAAATACAAAATTTGTCCATTTTTAATTTCTATTCATAAATACCAAGTTTAAAAACATCTGATCATAAATAGCTGATAAATTAAGATTTTTCTTTACAAAAACACGATTTTAGTAAGAAAATGCGTGAACAGACGTGTTTTCGTTTATAAAAATCTTAATTGCTCACCATATATGGAAAAATCTAAGTTGAAATCCTTTCTAAATTTAAGCATTTCTTTAAGTTGTAAAGTATTTATGTTCCAAAAATTAGATCTATATCATCAAACGCACTATCGGTTTTCAGGATTTGAAAAATTTTCTCGTTTTCTTTTTGTTACTCAGATTCAGATATAAAGAGTGGATTCCCATAGACCATGGGACTATCCACAGACAATGGGAGTCCATGCAGATACTGTGGTATCCCATGAAATTCACAAAACTCGCGAATTCTCAACATCTGGAAACAACATTTTACATTCAAGGTCGCTCATAATGAGAAGCGCAGCTTTTTCAGAGACAATATCCTCAGTAAGACAAGTGAATTATTTCAAAGTTCGGGTAGTTCAGACCAAAATTATTATTGGATAGTCATACCCTATACACCATGGAAACTGGGCAGAATCGAACCTTAAAAAAGGTCCATATTTTTTAACATGATTTAAAAAATCACCCATGTTGTGATATATCAGTAAAAATAAATTGTATTAGTACAAAAAAATCTTGAAAGTAATGGAAACTAAGTTACTTTTCTTCGTCACTGAGAATGATATTTTTACATTTTAAAACTTTTGAGGTATGACAGACCTATTATAAACTATTCAATAAAATGAATTTTAAGAAAATCGGTTGTAAAACAGAGTCCGGAACAGGGAAAAGCAAACCATGTTTTGCCAAAAAGTCGTGTGATTCAAGGTTCACATTGAAGACCGAGCAACAAGCCCAAAGGTGAAAGTTACTCTTACCTTGGATTTATCCACATTTACAAAAATCAAAAGACCTAATCAGGAATTTACTGGGATTTTATTCTTATCTATACTTATTTAATACGCTAAGGGTTTTTTGTCTTGAGAACTCCTCCTACAATTTTCAACCGATTTTCAAGTTTTTGTTGTCGTTGGATAGGGCTTGGTCTGTAGTTGTTTCCGCAAAAAACTGATGAGAATCGGACTGAAAATAAAAGCGCTATCCACCATTGAAATCTCAAAATTTCCCATATAAATAACATTGACATTGAATAAAGCATTTTAAACATCTGTTAATAATCAGCTGTAGTTTTTGACGTATAGTTTTTGGTAATAACAGATATTCACAATATTGGATTGGTCGGATGTCATTGATTTAGAGCTAAAGTAATATTTGTACTGTATTAAAATAAATTGCTCGATTTCGAGCAACACGTATACTAGTTTTATTTTATTCGTTGGATATTTAATTTTTGAAAAGAAAATGTTGCCGAGTATAATAGCATTTTCCTACACAGGAAATCCATTAACCGATAAAACTACAGTGACAACCCTCTTAGTCCTCTGATTTCCCAAATCCCAACCTAGCCATGTTGCAGCAGCAGTAGCCTACGCTGAGTGTGGCCTGCTGCAAATGTACGTATGATAAATCCAACCTCAGTGCTATACTGTGTTGTGTTCAGCATGTTGCAATTTATACCTTCCGTAACGATGTTTGATACCTCCCTTAAGGAGCGGAGACATCTTATTGAGAAATACAAGCAGCCGAGCAGCAATGCCAGGCGTAAATCAAAATCCCACAGGGACAGGCTCCAGGCAAACCCGCTATGCTCCGCCCATTTTTCGGTATCTTTACGCCAAACTCGGAACCGGGTTAATGTGAGTGCCGTGTAATCGCAACTTGTGATTGTCCTTGAGTTAGTTACGAATAATCTGATGAGTAAAGATGATGCAGCCCTGTTTGCTGATTAGCAAGAATGGGCTGGTTGTTCAGGTTGTTGTTTCGACTTAGATGACGGAATTTATAGTAGACAAATGTTTAACTTAATTAAAGAAATTAAAATATAATAGATTAGAATCAGGATTTAACTGAAAAAAACTATGGATATGACAGTTAAAGCTATGGGGAATGTAATTATATTAATTATAATGGAAAACAATTAATTTACCATTAATAAAGACCACTGTATCAAAACTTAATAAGTACCGGTACACAAGATTAACACGAACAAAATATCTTAAACAAAAATAATTAATTTATGTGGGACAAACTGAGTGTAGAATTTAAAAAGATAGTAACGGATCTAGCAACTACACAACACAACTTAGGGGTAGCAACCTAAGTTTTCGTTAACGTTTTTTATACAATACTTATATGCAATTATTACATGTTGATTCACAGCCCTGAATGTCACAAATCATCGAGCCTGGAATTATAACAAGTCATAAAGACGGTAAAGACAGTTTATGATTCAATCGCCGCCGATCCACCAACGATGCCTTGTTGGCCGATCCACCGATCCAACCGATCCACCAACGGATCCACCAACGGATCCACCAATAATTCACCAACAATCCACTACCATGCCGAACTACCAGCTTAGCACATCAATCATGTAAATCTGAGCCAAGGTGCATTCTTGTGCAATATTTTAGGGGTGTTTTTGCACAGTAACATTTCTAAATGTGGGGCCCATTGAAACTCTCACATTGAAATGTGAAGTGCAGTCTGGCACCTGTTTTTTATACAGTGAGAGTTTAATCCACATAGAGGTTATACAAAGGGGAGAAAAAAAGAAGCCAGGTACTTATTGTCAAACTCTTCAAAGACTCATAAGTGCATAAGTCTTGCCATGCTATCGGCTAAAGGGTTTTATAATTCAAGAAAATGCCCAACCCTATGAGTATCAGCATAAACTCATCGAGAACTCAGCAAAATTGTTTCTGATCTTTGCTGATAAGATGCCACTTCTTCTGTTCTGTAATGCTAGTTTTATTCTTTGTAGGGTTGGGAATAGACATCTGGTTTGCTTGCTCTTCCCCTTGGTCTAAACTCTATGTAGGCTAACCCTTACAGTTACCAAAAATAGGAGAACCATCGCACATCACATTCAGTGAGAGTTTCAAAAGCCCGCCATTTTGAAATGTTACAGAGCGATCAGGAGTGATAACGCAAGAATGAATGAACATTGGCTCACATTTACGTTATACAGAGTTCCCCTGAACTCTCTACCGACCTTTTCAGGTATTATTCCTGACCTAAAGACAAGCCAAAACATCACATTTAAAATTTTCTAAACTCCATAGTTATAACCCTACAGCTAACATTTAGTATGTTTTTTAGAATAATTTAAATTTTATAACGGTTTATTGTAAAAAGTTGAAACTTGGTATATATTACTTTTTGAGATAAAGGTCTTATTGAAAAAATAATAATTTTTTTACAATTTGTATTTTTTTAAAGGCGGCTGTTTAAAATGTTCCACCTTAAATTGCGTAAAAAATACACAAGATAGCAAAGTTTATGTTATCTTGCGTTTTTTAGAGGATTTAATTTAAAATCAACAATGTTGAAAAATTGTGGAAATCGGTTCATAAATTATCAAAATAGAGTGAGTTAAATACAAATAGTCACGAATCTGAGTGGGTTTGCCGCACGAAAAGCGCGGTCGCGGCTCCAGCTCAACAATGGGTCTCATTCCCAAACCTCCTGGAGACTGGGGAAGCAGTACGGCCGTGACTAACGCTTAAGCAAGATAGAGCGTTAAATCGCTCTATCTCGCTTATGTATGAACCGATTTTCACCGGGTTTTATCGTTGGATTTTAAATAAAATTATATTGTTTCGGAAATAGAGGCAATCATAGTTTGTCCCATTCTACAATTATGGGACTAAAAGTGAAATTCAGCTGTCTGTAACTTTCCAACCATTAAGTTTAGAGGAAAATGTCAAAGAATAAATATGTCTTAACATTGTGTGTACAATCAAAAGATGACATAAAAGTTCGGGGTTTGCACTTAAAATATTTGAGTTAATCGCCACATTGGAAAAATAGCGGACTTGTAAATCACCACAAAATGCAAAACAAAAAATTCCATTTGGGTTACACCATAACGTTTTCCAATGTCACTTACGGGTTTCAAGTAAAGCGCTGGCACACTTAATCACTCTGTACACAGATGACTGTGAATCTCAAACGTTTTGCAGGCACCCACGTAGCTCTTCTTCCCGAAGAAAACCTGTTATTGTCAATGTCAACAGATGTACAGTAAATGAAATACCCCCATAGGTTATATTTATAAACGGTGACCATAAATAAACTTTTACATTTGTGTCTTAGAATCCGAGTTGTTGACAGATTAGGTAATGTAGCCGGTTATAAACTAAACAAAACAATAATTAGTAATACAAAGTAGTACTATTCCATAAAGCGGGCACACCTTTTTGCGTAGTGAATGACATAGATTGTTATAGAAAAGCTCTAAAGTAAAAATAAATGTATTTGTATGAATATTATTTTGATCGGAATGATTAAATGGTGTTTTTTCACTGATTCCCAATATACAGTCCTCAACAGGGAGGCTAGTTACACCTGATAATAATACCTATAATCGGCCTTCCGATGTATAAAACTTTGCCACTACAAATAAAAAAGGTAGGCCTATATTTGATCTCTTTAGGTTTATTTACTATGGTAAACATAAACTGCGTAAATGGTTTATTATAGTTGTCATGCAATTAAGTGATTTCCTTGTATAATTTCTAACAATTATTCACAGAATTATATGTATTGGAATATAGATTTTCAGAAATACGTGTAACCACATGTTTTGGGTAGCGACCCACTAAAAGCAATAAAAATTATCAGCGGCCCAAAACATTTTGGACAAAACAATCAATCAGAGAGTCCATTGTACACAAACAATACGTACGTTATCGGACGGTCTAAGCGAGCGCTAGACTTCCCTGCTAAGCACTGCTATCACCTATTGAATCGAAACGAAACAATTTCCTCAATGGGTGCCTTTATTGTTTACTCCCACAGATCATTCGTATTACAAACTGCTCTATATATTTATATCAGTAAGATAAAAAAAAGAGACTTCTACTGAACCGATTTACATGCGGGTTGTACCAAAACAAATGTTAACAGGTTTTTTCAGACAATATTTACGTTAAATTGGTCAAAAACGAAAAATAAACTTTTCTTATGGAGATTTAACATGGGGAAAAAGGCAACATTTTCAACACATTTTCAGGCTATATTTTATATGCAGTTAAAAAATTAAAATATGATATTTTGGCTTGTCTTTAGGTCCAGAACAATAACTCGCTTAAGAGGTCGGTAGAGGGTCGTTCATCATTTGCGCACTTTTTAATCCTTCTGTAAAATATTTCGAAGGGTCGCCTAATCCCCTTGCATCATTTGCGCACTCTTCCGTCCAGGTAGCCTCAGCCTGCCGACAACAATTCGCAAACAGTCGTCCCCCACACATACCACTGGACGGCAACACATGTGTATCGGACATTCATGAATAATTTAAGTTTGTAATGTATAAACCTTTTTTGTAATACATCGAGTGTTTACTTATTGTACTTTCAATGGTTGGTGAGGATTGTATTACTGTATTGCTCAGGCTGAAATGTTTTGTACGAATTGTTTCTATGGCAAGTTTGCCTCCATTCTAACTGTAGATAGCATCCTCTCCTATACTAACTCCTCAGAATAAAACCATTCATAAAATTCACTGTTGCAATAGAAACAAACTACAAATGGTAAACATGAAATCCAAGTGTTAATGTACGGGTTAAGGCCATAATATTGTGTCCGATTATTTGCCATTATTTCTGTTCTGTTGAATATTGTTTTGCTAATTTTTAAACTTATGCCAAACACGTTTAATCATTAAAAAGACTATTTGAACACGGGCATGAGTTTTCAATAACTTTGTAAATGAAAATAATGCCGCTTCCACCACCCTGCGATGCGCAAACGATGCATATAACTGAGAGCCCCCTGGAGCTCGATGCGCAAAACAAGCATCCGTTCTACCTGGCTCTCCGCATGAGGCGCAAATGATGCACGCCCCGGTAGAGAGTTCAGGGACACCCTGCATGATCGACGGTTAATGGCAATTCAAGCCCAGGTAAGGCAAGAGTGTCGGAGGCGTAGCACTAACCTAGTAACTCGAATAGCTCAGCCAAGTTGTCCCATAATTCGGTTTCATCATGAAATAAACCCCTTACAACTTGTGATTGGCAGTGAATTATGGAGGGGATTATGTTTAGGCCCCGCGTTACCCTCAATTAAAACTAACGTTCTGATCAAATATGGAGGTCCCATTACGATGCTGCATGCCTGAGCGGCCGCAAACTTGCCTATAATGTGCTTTTGAGATAATTAGTATAAAACTGCTCATCGCCTACTTAAGTTACCAGGTGGCGCTCCTAGCGGGCGGAAGTGACTAATTCTTCACCGGAAGCGGTTATTTGTTCCTGTTAAATTTCTTATCTACTTGTTGTTATAACTCGAATTAAAAAAAATGATTAATGTTGAGAACGGTTAATTTTATTTAGAATGAATTAATCTCTGAAAACCTCAGTTTAAAAATACACGAGTTTAGTTATGTAATATCTACTGAAAACTTATGGTGAAGATAAATAATAGTGAATATTAACCTATGATAATATTGATATAAGTGTAATGAATCAGGACGAAACTCCATGAAAGTTTTGTTCAAACTAATAATTTTAAAATTTGTTAGTTTGCAAATATTACAAAACTTATGTCCAAACTTAATTGTGTATTTTAATGGAGGTTTTTGTAAAATATACATTATTGGAACTTCTATTTTTTTTCTGCATTAGTCAATCAATGATATCCCAATATAATGTCAAAAAATAAATGTTTAAAATTTGATAGCCATTCAGTTTTTCAAGTATGACGAAAAGTGAAACTACAATGATATTTGTTTCCTAAATGTGTTAGTTTCAATTTCTTAATTTCGTTCCCTATAGTTTAAACTTAATTTAAATAAATGGGTATATTTTTATCTACTCCGTTTCATTTGTCAGAAAATTTAATTTTTAAAACTTACAAAGTTCAAAAACATAAAATTACAAACACAAAATATTAATGAGATGCGTTGGTAAATTATTGCTGACATTTTCCAAAACTGATAAATAAACGTTCTGATAATATATCTCGAAACGGCATATACTGCAAAAATGAAAAGAACGAGCTTAATTCACTTTAGGTTGAAACTGAGAGACCACTATTCAAAGAGTGACGTAATCGAAAAAAATAAAAAAAAGTAACAAAGTAAAAATTCTCTTTTTTCCTTCTACCTTTTTAGCAATGAGTGAGGGGGAAATGTCCGCAATCTCAAGTCTCAAATTAACCTAGGCCTACTTATATACAAGGTGTACCAGAATGGAACACCTTGTATTGCACCTCGTATTGCTTGTATTAGAACACCTGAGTACGGATTGCAATGGAATGAACGTCGTTTTATATTTAGTTTATAATTTGCACTAAAAAAATTAATACAGTTTTGATGCGTTTAGTAATTGAAATTTTATAAAAAGCTCCGATTTTTTTTTAGGATATTTCAACAATAAGGCAATAAATTAAAATCTTAAATCAGTATAGTTTTTCATAGTTTGTATTTCTCAACAAAATTTAATTCCATGAAAGCCGATAAAAAATCTGAACAAAACTAAAATTAAATACATTTTCCAATTTATCTCGTAATAAATATGATTACAATATATTTATGTTTCACAGTTAGCCCAGTCAATGAAGGTCAAAAAAGGGCCAACGTCGGAACAAATTTGTAACAGTCTGAAACCTGTACCATTCGATAGTACCTACCTTAGGGGTCAAAACCCCAAAAGTCCCCAAAAATCCCCTGGTGGCATTTCGCACAGCCCCCCTTTAAAGCCCCCTGGACCCCTAATTGCATGAGTTTATAAAAACCATTGTAGAATCGTTACGAAAAGGACTAGCGTCCTAAATCTTTTTTTATTGTATTCCTTGTTAAATTGTCTACAGAAAGTGTCATTATGCATTTTTAGCTAAGGTCACTCATTAGTCAGTTATTTACAGTCAAACTCAAATTTTATTAAAATTTTAAAGTATTATTTTGCTTTTTTTAGGTCTAAGATGAAAATACGAAGTAATTCGCAAAAGTGCTTGGGACAAAAGTTATAGGAAATTTAATAACGAGTAAATTGATATATATAATATGGTATCTATTGTCACGAAAATCTTATAACGGCCGTCCAAAGTGAGAGCGGTGCCGGTTGCGGGCTGGCGCTGAGGTCGCGCCGGCCGCCGCGAGTCAACGGATATTTACATCGTGCACCATGTAGATATGAATAACTTTGACAGTGACGTTGAAAATAGTTTATCTTATAAAAACACGTACCATGAATACAGAAAACATGTGTGAAAAGGTAGGTTCATATTTTCTACCTTCATTTGGTCCATATTTTGTGACATCGAGGTCTAAAATAGAAAAAAAAACTCAACATTTTCTCACATTTTTTCACTTTTTTTGTAACTTTTACATGCAAGGACTAGTTAAAAAAAAGGTGTTCTAAAAGATTATCCTCGTATTTCACTGCATTTAATACCATACAATTTAAGACCTCAATAATTAAAAAATGTAATAAGTAGTTTTCTACTTAAGCTATTTAAAAAATTAATTATTTTGGAAATTGAGGTTTTAGCAGCTTACACAGTACTATTCGTTGTTTGAAATAAGCCCGGAACGATGTTAAATTTCCATTTTTAAGTCTCTAGAAAAACACTATTTTTGCAAATGTTTATCGAAGCATATCGTATATAATACAAGATTGTATTTAGGCGTCTAGAGAGAAAACTACTAAACATATAGTGATCATTTTGGGATCAATGGATTTCTTATGGCCCCTAGATGATAGGAAAAAATCCCTTGTGAAATGCCAATAAATCCGTAAAATAACAATTAAACCTTATTTAGACCAATCTAAGACTGCTGATTAACAAAGTATTTTCTTTCTTTTTTTAAGCAGACCACTAATATTTTACGAGGTAGCAATGATAAAAAAAAAAAAAAACACAGTTTAAATTTATATTTAAAATGTGATGCTTGGTAAAAGTTTTGGTAACATATAAATAGAGTTTATTTTTAATGATTTCAACCTGACTTAGAACTTACACTAGAGACAAGCTATTTGTTTTAACGTATGTTTTAATATATTATTCATTGAGGTAAAAAAGCATTTCGTTAAGAAATAGAAAAAAAAAACTTGAATATCGTTACAACTGTATGAATTTTATTTAAAATTTCTAGTTTTTAGAATTTTAATTACGTTTCAATCCATAGTACTATTTACGAGGGTTGCGGAGAAGTCTGGAGACAGCTTAATATTGTTATTATAAATTTAGGTAAAAAATATAAATTCAGTTGGAAGCCAAAATAGTGTATCGTATAAAAACACGTATCATGAATATTTCTACCTCCAATTGGTCCATATTTTGTGACACTATGGCCTACAATAAAAAACCTTAACATTTACTCACCTTTTTCCATTTTTTGTAATTTTTACCTGTAACCACACCTTTGTTATTACTGAACGTTAAAACTCTATTTCTGAGTGTTCAATGCCACTGAGTTCGGCCCACTAGGAGTTAGTAGAAAATTTTAAATGCAAGGATAGGTTGATTTGTACATAGAAAAGGCATTAGAAGATTTTAATATTGCAAAATCAACATCAAATGAATGAACGAGCCGGAATATGCAGGTGGTCAAACTTCACTGGAAATCATACTGCGCTGAAACTATGAAATGCAATAACTTTTGACATATTTGACCTCTTGAGATCGAATTTGTGGCATATTATTTAGAAAATACCAACCTTAAACATGATGCAAAGGATGACGTTAGCTAATGAATTTTCATCATACCATTGCGAAAAACGTTGTTTTCGGAACGGTCAGATGTGATCGAAACTAGTTGATTCCCGGTGGGTTGGATAAACGTGTTGGTAAACAAAGTTTTCGGGACTAGACCGCGAAACAGTGGTTTTCGGGACACTAAACAAGTTTATTTATTTTTATTTTTAATAACTGCTGTAAATAGGTCAAATACAAGATAAACAAATAACAACGTAAGAGGGGGTATATAGGTTAAAATTTATTAATTTTTAGGGTTTAGAATTTGAGATAGTCATATTGACTTGTATTCAGTAAACTGAAACGCTTACTGTAGACACTTAACGTTTGATAAAGAAATGGTAGAAATTTCGTTTCAGATTAATATACCCTCTCAGAATTTGCAGGGAACTCTGTGACCAATAAAAATTATAATACTTCACATTTATATATTTTTAATACATAACAAGTCTTATAGATTAGCCGTAGTTTTTTACGAGCTATTAGCTAGCTTATCCATTAAATTTAAAAATTCAAAACATCCCTCTAACAAACGTGTGATTTTGTTAAAATTTGGTATGCCAGTTCAAAATGAAATCTGTAAATCAATAAAAAAAGTATTTTAAATATCTTTCTCTTACTTATTAAAACTTTTTACTTCAGTTTAAACTCTTTGAAAGAGCTCATAAAAACAAATAATTGCTTTAAATTCTTGATATAACTTATCTGGATGCATATAAAACCCAAAAAACCCAATTTAAAATAATGTTTGTTTATTATAAATAACTACCGGTAGATCCCATTATCTTGCTACTTTTGTACACATAAATCTGCACTAAACTTGGTATAGACTTTCAAATATTTAAGATTAAATTTTATTTGTCGAAAATGGTCTAGTCACAGCAATTTTACATATTCCTACTACAGTAGTAAACGTAGTCCTATGTGATTTTTATAAACTTCATGATTATGTATAATTTTGGTTAGTACGCAGGCATTCTATAACGAGTTAGTGAAATATAAACATTATATATGGTACCCAATAGATACTACTACTCACGGACCCTGATATAATGATGCTGCAATTTATAAAAAAAAGAATACTAACTGTGTTTTACGTAGTATTACTGTGAAGTGAATATTTGGAGATAATAATAACTATCCTTAACTGTATGAATGTGCACACTAAATTTTATGAAGATATCTGAAAAATAAGCAAGATGGGGTTTCGTTATTTCCCGTAAAATAAACATGTTTTTTGTATTGTATATTTTAAAATTTTCTCTGCCACCAAATCTATACTTATATTTAATACGCTAAGGTGTTTTTTTGTCTAGAGAACTCCTCCTAAAATTCTCAACAGATTTTCAAGTTTTTGTTGTCGTTGGGCTTGGTCTGTAGTTGTTTAAGCCAAAAATTTATGAGAATCGGACTTAAAATAAGGGCGCGATCCACAAATAGAATGTGGAAATTTCCCATTAGAATAACTTTGAGATTGGTTTGAGCATTTTAAACATCAGTTAACGTATGTACAGCTATAGTTTTTGGTGTTGACTGAATTCACAATATTGGATCAAAATAAATTGCCCGATGTCGAGTAAAACGTGTACTAGTGACCTATTAAAAAGTTCAAATCACTAAAATATTTATTTTATAAGCTGTTCAAATGACATTGTGAAGTTTCAATAAGTAAGTTATGAAAAATTGAAAATAATTTCTTTTGGTCCCTTTAAACCCATACAAAAAAAAAAAAAAAAAAAAAAACTGCTGGCATGTGTCTACCGAACTGATTATTTTTAATGGCTTATTTAACGCTGATACTTGTTTTGCATTTGCTTATATTTTCAATTAAATGGACACATGCATTGAAATGGGTCTATTAACATAAAAAATAGTGTTAATAATGTAAAAATTTGAGACTAAAATCTAAATTTTTATTTTTTTTTTTAATTTAAAAATGTAAATTTACCATTGTTTAGGACTTACTTCAAACAATGAATAGTACTCAATTAGCTGACCTTAATGGATAAAAATTCAAGCCTTAATTTTCCCCTGAAATAAAAAAAAAAAAAATAGATACTAACTGAATTAGTGTAGGCCTAAGAAGAGAATTACTTATTATAAACTGTACTTCAATTATTGAGGTCTTAAATTGTAGGAATTACAATTGTAGTGTAATAAAAGTGGTTTTTAAAATAACGTTTTTTCGGAAAAATCCCCCTTACAAATAAAAATTACAAAAAAGTTAAAAATGTGGGCAAATGTTAAGATTTTTCTTGTTTTTTCCATGATGCGTTCGTCCCCCGAGGGCAAAAATTGTTTAAATCATTAATCTTAATCATCTTATACAACTTTGCAAAAAATCATGAATACCCAATTTAACGCACCCAAAAACGTTTACAGTGCCTATAATATAAGTTTTAAAATTTAGAAAACTATGACAAACACTTTTTTACACGCAATGTCACAAAACGTGAACCGAATGAGGGTAGACATACTCATAATACGTGTTTCTATAAGATAAACTATTTTCAACGTCACTGTCAAAGTTATTCATATCTACATGGTGCACGATGAGTGAAACAGCCGTTGGTTCGCGGTGGCCGACGCGAGCCCAGCAGCGGCCCGCAACCCTCACCGCTCTCACTTTGGACGGCCGTTATAAGATTTTCGTGACAATAGATACCATATTATATATATCAATTTACTCGTTATTAAATTTCCTATAACTTTTGTCCCAAGCACTTTTGCGAATTACTTCGTATTTTCATCTTAGACCTAAAAAAAGCAAAATAATACTTTAAAATTTTAATAAAATTTGAGTTTGACTGTAAATAACTGACTAATGAGTGACCTTAGCTAAAAATGCATAATGACACTTTCTGTAGACAATTTAACAAGGAATACAACAAAAAAATATTTAGGACCCTAGTCCCTCTGGTAACGATTCTACATGGGTTTTTATAAACTCATGCAATTAGGGGTCCAGGGGGTTTTTAAAGGGGGGCTGTGCGAAATGCCACCAGGGGATTTTTGGGGACTTTTGGGGTTTTGACCCCTTAGGTGGGTACTATCGAATGGTATAGGTTTCAAACTGTTACAAATTTGTTCCGGTGTTTACCCTTCATTGACTGGGCTAAGTAATGGTTTTATCCACATTAATTACGATCTAATTCCTAGTCGATGGGAAATAAGCAAGGGATGTGACCTTTTTACAATTTTTTCATATGGCAATTTCTTTTGAAACACATGATCAAAGGGGGGGGGATGAAGTATCCTAGCCATCGCAAGCCAAGGTCGCATGCACTTGTGGAACTGACCGCGTGGTTTTGTAAATACAAGATGATATTTGGATTTCAGTAAGACAGAAATATTTACCGAACCCTACTGTTGTGAACAATGATAAGCACTCGTTCCAAACACTGACGAATCCTTTTTTGACATTAATATTTCCCTTTAAATAAGTAACTGCAACTATACATTATATAAATTATTTAAGTTCAACTCGTCAAAACACTTTACGCGTAGTTCATTTTTTTTATAAAATTGCGTGTAATATTTTAACCGTGTGGTAACCCCGTCTACTACTTTTTTCATAGGACGTGTAAGTTTGAAAAGTATTATCGTAAAAGAAGTATACCCCCGTCGCAGCAGACCTGCGTACTCAGCGAATTTTCCAATGGAATTTTTGGTATATTTTCTATTTCCCCATAACAACCATGGGGGTGTGAGAGTTATGTAGGTTTGCCGCCAAATTGTTTTCGTTGGTAAATATAAGTTAAACCCTACCTAGCGGATGTACATACAAAATTTTATCAAGTTATGGTTTTCTTTTTTATCCTATAAACACCATAGGGGCGGTACGTAGGTTTGCCGCCATATGGGTTTTGTACGCAAAAATAAGTTAACCCCTTTCTAATGAATGTACATACCAAATTTTATCAAGATATGTCAATAAATAAGCGATAGAAGGTTTTATTGATTTCCCATAAGAATAACATGGTAACCATAGTTTATAGATTTTCTCCATAACCATTAAAGCTAATTAAAAATTTAAAATACAAGATGGTTTTTTAAGCTCTTGCTTAAATGGTTTAAGTTAAAACCGTTGAATTATATAAGTTATGGTGAAAAAAACCTATTTTTTAGCTTTTAAGCCCCACCCATGATATCCCGTTCCCATAGTCCGATCATTCTATTTCGCGAACTCATTCAAGTAGTTGCTAGCTTAGACCCCTGTAAAAAAATTTCATCAAAATCAGAGGTTCCGTTCGAATATTATCGTGTTCACGGACATACATATATCAATTTGAACGAACGGTGTTTTTTTCGCTTTTAGGGACCTCAAAACGAAAAAGCATCATTTTCCCGTGCTTAGGTCTCACCGTGACTACTATCGTAATAGCGTATTCTCTATTGGGAAATTCGCAAAAATAGTCAGAGTCACCCCTTCTCAAAAAACACGTACTTTGATACATTTACATAATGCAAAAAAAGGATTCTTAGAATATGAAATAATTTCATTAATTTATTCTCTATTAAACACTGCAAATTTACATGTAATTAGTTGGGAAACAATTCTGAATAAATATTATATCATTGAGCAGCATAAACGCGTCATTGTTTCAATACCAATTGCAGTCCAAGTTGCGACACACCCTGTATCGCTGGGTGGTAAAAGGCCAACATAATGCTTATAATCAGCATAAGCTCTTGAGCCGCAATCCGCCAAACCTTTCCGAATGATTGCTACACAACAATGGGCCGTGCTGCCATTTCTTAAGAGCTCTCGGTTTCGTATGATCGTGCTTTTGCCAGCCCATTTATACTTGTAGCAAACAAAACGTTGCTCAAAACTACCCGTTTCTAGTAAAAGGACTTCCGGTTGAGGATAAAGGCCGGCGAACACACTGCGCCCGAAAAAGGGGAGGCTTTATAAATATTTATATTTCTGTTAAGACCCAAGGTAAGTGGAGTACCGGGTTTATGTGGAGAAAAGATTTATGTAAAATACTCATTTTATATTGATGATTGTGATTGTTTGGATAAGTAAAAAAAGTAAATGAAAAATTAATTTTTTGAAATGGAATTTATAATAGAAGAATGTTTGACAGTAGTAAAATCAGCTGATAACTGAAAAAAGCTGTTCAGCAAATAATTACCACATTGCAGCCCCTTCAGGTGTATTGTGTTCAGTATTCGCGAATTTCCCTATAGGGAATACGCTTTTACGGTAGTAGCCATGGTAAGACCTAAGTCCGGGACCACTTTATTTTTCCATTTTGAGGTCCCAAGAAGCCAAAAAACACCGTTCATATATATGTCCGTAGTGCTGTTAACTTTTGAAGGGGACCTCCGATTTTGATAAAATTTTGTATGAACGTGTAAGACCAGGTCTATGATCATGAGTTCGCGAACCAGCATGATCGGATATGGGAGTGGAGTTTTATGGGATATCAAAGGGGTCAAAAATCGGTTTTGGCATTTAATGACCTCAATTTTCAAAATTCAACAATTTGAACTAAAACCATTTAAAAGAACTTAAAAAAAAACAATTTAGTATTTTGAATTTTTAACTTGGCTAAACAGGTTACGGAGAAAAGCCAAAAATAGGTTTCCCATGTTAATCTTATGGGAAATCAATAAAACCCTATATCTCGCTTATTTATTGACGTAACATGGTAAAATTTTGTTTTTACATTCACTAGGTATTGTTTAACTGATATTTGTTTACAACACCCATGTGGCGACAAACCTACATACTCACCCCAATGGGGTTTATGGGGATTAGGCCTATTAAAAAGTGCCGAATATTGATACAATTTTATTTTTACCTTACTCAACCATTACTTTTCATAACAACAAACTTTTTTAACAACATCCCATGGCAATAAACTTACATACTCATCCCTATGGTTCTATTGGAAAATATAAAATCTCGAATTCCTTTGGAAATTCGCTGAGTACGTAGGTCTGCTGTGACGGGGGTATTCATTGTTTCAGTCGTTAACATTCTGAAAGGCGAATGAACAGAGCGAATGAACTCGAAAAGAAATTAGCTAATTTGGATTCGGAATCGTAGTATAAATTTATTTGAATCTTTAAATTAATTATTACTGCCAAAGAGTTGTATAAGTTTACCGAGCAAATGCTCTACCACCTGGGTAGTAGTTAGTTATAGGCCTATATGAGCTTCGTTTATAGTTTTTATCATTTTGCTAAGTTATCTAAGTATGGCGGTTCATTAATTTCCATCAATGTTTAGAATAATATTCCACTGGAATGCGTTCGAAAGTTAATCGTCACTGAATGAGTAGTGTGATGGCACGTAGGCTAACTGATCGCGGATCAGATCTAGATCTTACTATAACTGCACTGCGTTGGGGATACAATACATGGATCTTTAACAGAAATAAAAATCACGTTTCGTACATAAACAATTAGTAAGAAATATTTACTCCTCGAAAGTTTAACAAGGTGCTAAAAGACGTAGCCTTATTTAAATAAATGAAGTAGGTTAATGTGACTTTCATATTTTTGTCATCTTTAACTTGTCCCTAGCACCTCGGTTCCTAAATGTGAGCAAGCAAACATTGGACTGCGGAACGTGAGCACTGTAGATTAAATAAATTATTTAAACAAAAAAGTGGGCGTGCAGGAAGGACAGCTCAACATAATATGTTTACCACAACTTTGTGGTTTATCTTCGCACAATAAGCGCCTTGCTGATTTAGTTCTTGTATGAGCGCGCGGACCCTCGATAAGTATATATATACCTGCGCGCGGATACTCTGCCAGTTAGAGGTGGTGGGCGGTGCCTGTTATTAGATTACTGTTCACTCTCTGCTCATGTTGCATCTACAGATGCATCCATATATCGCATCTATAGATGCAACATGAGCAGAGGATGAACAGTAATCTACTAACAGGCACCGCCCACCACTCCTAACTGGCAGAGTATCCGCGCGCGGGTGTATATATACTTATCGAGGGACCGCGGGCTCATACAAGAACTAAATCAGCAAGGCGCTTATTGTGCGAAGATAAACCACAAAGTTGTGGTAAAAACCACTAAAATAAATGAGGATTTATCACGTTTATCAAATTTACTGTATATACAATATTCTTAATTTATCACTTATCCTAATTGTATATTACACTTTTTAAAATTATACTAACAAGCTGTATACCCGGCATACTTTTCAATGGCAACCTGAGGAGCTTTTTGCCCTTCAGGTTTAACTCGTTGGCTGCGCTCACTCGCTGAAAGTGTATATATTCTAGTTTAGTTCGTTCGATATATCTAGAGAACGGCTCAGGTGATAGCTGGTTCTTAGAAGATTGGTGCTTCTTACTATACACTGAACTGATACCTACACATGCCTTAACTTATAAAGACCTTACTGTCTTTATAAGGGGGGTAAGTTACTCCTTTACATTTAAAGATGACAATTCATATTATTTTTAATAATCAAACATTATAGAGTCATGAATTAAGGCAGTATATTCTACATAATAGTTAATTTTGGAAATTCCTACTAATGTTTAAAAAATAAGAAAACAATTTTTAAATGGAAGTACTTTTTAGAATGGCCTCTAATAAAATAATAAAATCATACGTTTGCACATAAATAAATCCATGGACTGTAAACAAATTTATGTTTGATTTTTATTCTAAATACACGGTCAATGCTAACCTTTGTGTCTTTTTAACTAGAGAAACAGACTCTCCTCCTACTTACATGTTAAATTGATGCACACATTTATGTTGTTGGGGAAGGACAAAATTCTTAATTTATATACCAAATCACACTATCACATTGAGGTTCCTTTTATATAGCTCGTAACTAAGTTGCACTAAATAAGAGCTTTTATTCTCCGCACCCGACGACGCGCGACGGTCGCCCACCGCGCGTCTAAGGTATACACAACGGTTAAAGTGACGCGCGTCGGGCACCCGCCCTTTACAAGCGGCATAAGACAATATCCGGAAAGTAAATAAAGATCACTGTTAGTATTTTATTTCTACTAACGTGCACGGCGATGGTCGTAGTGCTACTCCGCGGCTCTTCATTAATTCAATAACAAAAAGCAGTAGTTGTAACGAGAAAATTAATCAATAACTATTGTTATTATGATATTCATTCCGAATATGTGATTTTTCATAAAAAATCACGTGGAATGTCACCAGGATAGTAATTTAACATTACCATTACTTTTAAGGATTGTTAGAATCAAATTGTTTATAAATCATTAACTTGTCCCTAGGACCTCGGTTCCTGAATGTCAGTAAGCAAAAATTGGACTGCACAACTGTGCTAAAAGTGAGCACTGTAGATTAAATAAATTGTTTAAGCAAAAGGTGGGCGGGGAGGAAGGACGACTCATCACTTAGAGTCAAAGATAGAGGTGTTCGATATATTTGTACCGGTTACTTTGTCACTAATACTAACTTGTCACCGGTTGTACCGGTGACAGAAAGTGGAAAATTCCAGCTCCAGTTACTTTCAGCTATTACACAATTAATTTTGTAATTTTCAGATTATCATGGACACTAACTGAATGCTATCTGTGAACCAATAAAAAGCTTGATTCATATTTCACGCAAAACACAATATAAAAGTACTATTAGTGAAAACTGTCACTGTCACTGGCACTTAATGGCGCAGCAGCCTCGAATTGTGCACGGTTAAGGCCCGTTGTCCCTGAAGCGACTCTGGCGATAGTCGCTGAGCGATAATCGCTGAGCGACAGTCGCTACGGCACTGGTAGCGTTGTTTCAAATGGGACCGTTGTCCTTGAAGCGACTGCGACTGGCGCGGCTGCGACTATCGCTGAGCGACTATCGCGGGTCCGGTCTGGGGGCAGGGTCAGTCGCAGTCGCGGAGCGATTGGTGTCAATTTTTCAAGTGTTTAGTTGTTATTCGTAATTTCTTCAATGGATTCGGAACTGCAATGAAGATAAAAAACTTCCTGAAGCGTCTTTTATATTAACTAGTGTGCTAATTGCTTGAAATCGAGCAATTTTATTTAAACTATGACGTGTTATTGCTAAATTTATTGCGTTTAGTTTTCCGACCAATCCAATAGTAATTAATTCACTCAAAACTACACCTATTTATACCCGTACATTAAAAGATTTTGAACGGCACTAATCCCAATATACCTAATAATATTCCAATGGTAAAATTTCACATTTTACAGTATAATTTTTTATATTGCCCTCATTTTTTTACTCTCGTCAATTTTTGGCGAAAACAAGTACAGATAAACCCTATCCATCAAACGACACTAAAACTAAAACTTAGGTTGAGAAATATAGCTCCACTAAAAAAAATCCCTAGATATCTTAAAATAGCCTTCTGGTCTAGTTGAAAAATATGTCATGAGTACCAACTCATGTTGCAAATAATATTTCAAGACGTCTTCGTCATAGACATCCTCAGCTGAAAGGTAATTTTTGTTTTACTTCTGCTTCAAACTCATGGTACATTTAAAACCCGCAATTCGGCAAAATAACGCACTAGAATCGCTCTTTAAAGATCGCTTCAGGGACAACGACGTGATTAGCGATTATCGCTGAGCGACTATCGCTCAGCGATTATCGCTCCGCTACTATCGCAAGAGTCGCTTCAGGGACAACGGGCCTTTATTGGTGTATGAGGCACTGGAACCGATTCTGAAGTAGCTAAACCACAGTTCTATTCTCTGGTTGGTTGTACTGGCCCTGTTAACTGGTAGTATAGTAACCGAACATATTCTCCAGTCTGATTGGTTCTACTGTCGCTGGTACTGAAGTCACCGAACTCAAGCCTATTCCCTGATTGGCTCTCTTGTCACTGTCTGCTCTTGAGCACTGGACGTGGCGCGCCAAGCGGAGTTATGTGTAACTATCTGCAGCTCCTGTCCTGTCACTAAAATTTGGTCACCGATCCTTGTAGTTGCCTACCATTGGCCTAGATGGCGCTGGCGCTGGATTTAGCGCGGCGCATAGTAGGTAGCTGAAAGCGTGTCACCGGGCCAGAAAGTCACCGGTTAAAGTCACTAGTTTACGCTTGGCGCTGTCACTGAAATCACCGATCCGGTAAAGTAACTGGATCGAACACCTCTAGTCAAAGACCCCTCGAAATTATTAAAGAAAAATTCGAATAGGAAGCGCACACATAGTCGCAGGCACCAACCGCCCACCAGTTCTAACCGGCAGATCCTTCGCGCGCGGTTGTATATATACTTGTCGGGGGACCGCGCGCTCATACAAGAACTAAACCATCAAGGCGCTTATTGTGCGAAGATAAATCACAAAGTTGTGGTAAAAACCACTCAGATGTGTTCAGAGGATTTATCATGTTTATCAAACTAATTAATAAGAGCGCTTTAAATACTTTTATGGAATATTCCCAATGCATAATTTTAATAAGAATAAATTTCAATACAATCTCAACGGCTCTTTTTTCTATCATCGATTTATCAATTATTTTTCTTACGAATCGATTCTTTGAAAACATTTTCCTTATTAGATTATATTAAGTCCTTTATTTCATCATTAAGTCTAAAGCATTGAACACAAATCTAGGCTAATTATTTTTCAAGCAATAAATCAATGTCTTAAAACGTTTAACAAAATCACATAATTTCAGGTCGTATAAAATTGAAACTGTACTCAATTAATGTTATTTTCTTCCTTATTTGATTTTTTTCAAAGAAAATGTAGACTACAGGTAGTGGTAATGGTTTTAAACTATAGACCGAATTCTGAATACTGAAGCTTAACAATGTTTTTTCCGGTAAAAAGTAACAGTTTTGGATTAAAATAATTTTAAAAACTAAATTCTTAGTTTCGGTCTTGTAAGTGATTAGCAATCTATATATTTAAAACACAAAGTTAAAAAACCTTTGGACACTTCGTCTGTGACTTCTACTGGACCAATTTACATGCGGGTTGTACCAAAATAATCGTTTTTGGTTCTATATTAGCAGGTTTTATTTGTATTTCAAAAATATTTACGTTAAATCTGTCAAAAATGAAAAATAAACTTTTCTTATGGAGATTTAACATGGGGAAAAAAGCCAACATTTTCAATCCTTTGGACAGTTCGTCTGAGACTTCTACTGGACCGATTTACATGCGGGTTGTACCAAAATAAACGTTTTCGGTTCTATATTAGCAGGTTTTATTCGTATTTCAAAAATATTTACGTTAAATCGGTCAAAAATTAAAAATAAACTTTTCTTATGGGGATTTAACATGGAGAAAAAAGCCAACATTTCCAATCCTTTGGACAGTTCGTCTGAGACTTCCACTGGACCAATTTACACGCAGTTTGTACCAAATAATACGTAAACCTTTGTATATTAGCAGATTTTATTTACTTTAACGTTATCTTACTTCCTTAAATTAAAAATGTCGACATTTTCAAACCTTTACAATTTACTTATTTTACACGCTTTCAATCAGCTGATTGTAAACACACGAGGTATTTAGTCTAAATACAGTGGATGAGCAAAAGCTCATGAAGGATTTGGTTTATTATGGCCAGTACCTAAAAACGTTTCCAATTATTATGATGTATTGTCATTTATGAAAAGAAAGTTGCTTAATCATATAATTAACGTTATCTTACTCCCTTAAATTAAAAATGTCGACATTTTCAAACCTTAACAATTTATTTATTTTACACGATTTCAATCAGCTGATTGTAAACACACGAGGTATTTTGTCTAAATTCAGAGTGGATGAACAAAAGTTCATGACTGATTTGGTTTATTATGGTCAGTACCTAACGTTTACAATTATTATGATGTATTATCCTTTAAATGGAAAGAAAGTTGCTTAATTATGTAAAAACAGCTGATTGCTTTAAAATTAAGACTAAATTGTAAAGGTTTAGTTTAAATAAATTGCTCACATTTGTATTAAAAGAAACGGATGAATCGGAAGTTCTTTGTGCAATCAATTTTTCGTTTGCAACGTTGTAATGCTTTACATTTACTTCGCCTAACGACAGTATTTATTTGTGGCGCAGTCGGTAGCGTGACTCACTCCAAATCAGACGGCCCGGGTTCTCGACCGGTCTTCACAAATATACTTTTTGTAATGTGTCCAATAACGGCGTCACTAATAAATGTTTTACTGATGGTACCGATATTTATTTTAAGCAAAATAGATACATTAAATTATTTATAGGCCTGTTCAAACTCTCAAAAAACTCCTTTATTAAACTAACAAGTTTACAAATTGATAGTTTAGGCTTGCTTATGTTTTTATATTTTTAACTAATATAACGCTTTGATTTGGCTACTAAGGTTTAGGCATAAGTAAACAATCGATTTTTTATGTTCATAAAATACTAAAGAGTGTCTGTGTTACATAGTAAGGGTGCAGCATTATTGTTTTTAAGGAATATGCCTATAGGCCTACTTTGACAGACACTCCAACTAAAATTATTTAATTTTCTGTTAAATAAATTTGTATTCTTTAAATTTGGATAGTTATTGAAACTTGCACACTACAGCATAAATATCGCGATATGAAAGTGGTTTTAAATGGTTTCTCTACGTTCTATACCCTAATACACCAATATTTGTTAAAGCCAACCATCATAAGTTACAACACTCTAGGCCTTTACTAATTCTTGAAAAAACTGTTAAGAACAATTTATCCAATAGGCCTACAAGTGGATATTGGTATACTTATTTCTGATGTTGTTGAACCTAATAGAACGGTTTCCTTAGGCTAATTAGATTTGCGCCTACCTAAACAATCAAATTGACATGTTTATAAAATACTAAAGAGTAGGGCCTATAAGTACAAGGGTGCAACATTATTGGTTTTACGGAATATTCCTACTTTTCCGACGCTTCAACTAAAATCGTAGTATTTTCTGTAAAATATATTTTTGTTCTTGGTATGGCAGTTCAAAGAAGTACATTTTATGGACTACCTTACATTTTTGTACTATTATAGCGTTTCATTTACCACTAATAGAGCTAACTTATATCCGTCGAGTATCGACGGGCAACAACTAGTTTATAATGAAAACCTAATTACATTTAAAGGATTTTTTATGTTTGGAGAACATATAATTATATGAGAGGAAATTATTTCTGGAAGGATAACCTAATTAGTTATCCGTAACCGACTAGAGTAGTGGGAAAAAGCCACTCCTGGCACAGATCAGCTGCCCCCCGAGCCACGTGCCGTGGCAGCTGGTGCCAGCTGCCATGTCACATAGCTTCCGGTGGGGGTTAGAGGGTATATATGAGATGCTGTAGTTATATGTTATGCCATATAGGTTGGGGTGGAGATGGCGATAGTGTTGGCGTTAGGGTGAAGTGAATTTGCGCATAAAATTAAAAGTTAGTTCAAAATTGAAATTCGTTGGTGTTGACGAAACTCTAACAGTTGAAGAAAAATTAAGAGTTAGTTTAAAATTGAAATTCAAACTTATAACTGGGATGTGGAAAATATGTCAAGGTCATCCAGAGTAAGTTTTTAAAAATTCTATCCAACTATCACCAGAAATAGTTTTAAGTTGAAGTAGTTGGTGATAGCGTGATAATTGATTCGTGCCATGGGAGAGGTGTTTATCGTTTGAAAGTTGGCGATCGAATGAGAAGCGCCGCCTAGGGAGAGGGCTTATAAAATGGCAACCTTCCCCCCATCACCCCTTCCCCCACTCCTTTAGACCAATAACCGGTCGCCGACTCTATGTGGTGAAACTGAACTAGACATGGCGGCCGCCATGGATAATTCTAACCTCAAACCTTAGTTTTGCATTGGTGAGCATGCGCCACCCCCACTCCTTTACCTTTCTTTTATATTTTTAAAACAGAACAGATGTTCGGGCAGGTGTTGGGGGCAGAAATGTTAAAATATTGGGGTGGAGATGGCAATAGCGTTGGCGGTCGGTTGAACTGAATTTGCGAATAAAGTAACTAGGGTTGAACTAAAAGTGTACATAAATTAAAAGTTAGTTGAAAACTGAAATTTGACGGTGTTAACAAAACTCTTAATAGTTGAACAAAACTAAAAGTTAGTTTAAAACTGAAATTCAAATTTATAAATAGGATCTGGAAAGTATGTCAAGGTCATCCAGAGTAAGTTTTAAAAAAGCCTACCCAACTACCACCAGAAATAGTTCTAAGTTGAACTAGTTGGTGATAGTAGGATAGGTTGAAGTAAGTTTTGAATTTTATTAGTGAACATACAATTAATGTGCAACAGCAGAGTTTAAACAAGTTGAACTTTTGTGATGAATTACAGAGTTGTAAATGCAAACACCGACGACGATGAGAAGGTAAATGCAGAGTCCCCAGATGATGTATTTGAAAAGCTTGAACAAATGTAACATTTCGAGTTGGTTTTCCCGTTCCATTTCCAATCGTTTAATTTCCAATTTCAATTTATCCTCTTCCATTCTAGTTACGAAGGGAACTTCATTCATCATATCCATCATGATTGTGTTAGTGTTTGAAATTTTAGTGATGTTGATAGTTCAGAAGTCGAAGACGGAATGAGAAGTGAAAGGGAGAAATGTTAGTTAAATAAAGAAGTGGTGGGGGGAAGACGTTGCTCTTAATTATTACCATCAGTAGGGTCAGATGGTGCAGGAGTTAGATTTAGTAAACTGTCTTCGTCCGAACTTTCAACCTTATCACAAATAGGACAATCGTATGTTATTTCCAAATTCATTTTGATGGTTGTAAAATTATCTACAAGTTCTTGTAAAATATTAAAAATGTCTTGTAACTCTTCTTTAGAGTTAATTTCAAAACTAGAATTCATTCGGGCCAATGGAGAGTTGTTCATTGTTGGAGAGTCGGTGATGGAATGAGGATCGGCGCATAGGGAGGGGGCTTATATAATGGTGACCTTGAGCAGGCGTCTAAGGAGGGGGGCTGTCTAGGGAGGGGGCTTTTATATAGGGAACCTTGAGCTTATGATTGAATAAAACGTTTGGTTCTTCTTCTTCGTCTTTTAATTCAATTATTTGAACCGAAGTAGTTGTTTCATCTTCTTCACTTGATGAAGAAAACAATTCACCAGGATTTAAATATTGAACTACAATTCTGAACCATCTTATAGGATATTCGTCAATGATAGAAAGTAAGTTTTGAAACAATTCTTCCATCTCCTCCCTGTCAGTTATTATATGTTCAAACTTGATAAATTTGTTTTCCATGTTGTTAGTTAGAGTGTTGGAAGTGGAATGATTTAATATTATATAAAAATTAGAACTAGTGGTGGGGGAAATCTCAAGGTCATCCAAATGAAGTTTTAAAAAAGAGTGTAAAACTGAAATTACACATTTGATGGTTCTACAGGATCGGAATACCAATCTGATCTGTATTTACATCTTTTTATCATATGTGTACAAAAATCATCTTGATGAGAATTGGTGCGTTGACAATAAGCAAGATCTAGAGGGTGAAATTTGAAACATCTTTGAGGACAACATGTATGAAAATATCTTGATTTGTAAAATTTGAAAGTTCGCAATTCCGGTGGTGGTAGTTGTTTTGTTTTGCATTTGCAATAACAAGATCCGAAGAATTCACATTTAGTACAAGCTAACCCATCCACCATCATTGGTCCTAAATCTGTACACTGTTGTTCACAACAGTAACTAGGTTTGTACTTGTATTTTTGCTCTTCCATGTTGATGCTGCGGAGTCCAGTGAAAGAATAAGAGTGTATAGTGTTGGATAGCGAGTTTTATGTACTATGAAAAGTGGTGGGGGTAATTTCAAGGTCATCCAAATGGAGTTTTAAAAAATTATACCTTACTAATGTAAGGAATGTTGATACTTAAGAAGCAGTGGCGGCTTTCCCATAAGGACTCCCGGACGCCGCCCCCCCAAACAAATTGATAAAAAATTAAAATAAATATATATAAAAAAACATAATTATGTATATATTTAACAGAATGCCAATTGTATAGGTCATAAGTTGAAGATGGAAACAGATCGTACCAATTTAAATCCAAAATCGTCAATGATTGTGTCTATAATTCAATCGCGGCCGGCCCGGGCCGGAGCGGCGGACGCGGGCCACGGCGTCCTAGCGCTCTTGTAAAATCAAATGGAGACGCGCATACGCGCAGCTCACTCACACAGGCACACACAACGGCTGCTAATGCAACGCTTCGCCCGGCGCCCTGGCCCTAGGCTGCGCGCGCAGCTCCAGCCACTGCTACCAACATTCAGAGTCAAATGTCCATCTGAGTAGCGACGCGGCGACGCGAGTCAGTTATCCGTCTGCGTTCTGTGGTGCGGTATGTTGTACTGTTGGTGAAATAGTGCGTTGTGTTGATTTATTCGTGTGTGAAAGGTAAATGTGTGATTAGTGCAATGAGTGACATTGGAGCTGAACAACATTTAAACCAGGTAAATCGTATATTAACAGAAGGCATAAAAAGCATTGAACATAGAATAACTTTGAAGAATCTGGGACCTCCTAGGCCTGATTTAGTAATCAACCAAATTCAAAAGAGTACAAAAAACAAAAATAGTTTTACTCGAAAGTTTTCTAGAAATTTATATAACTATGCTGATTGGCTCTGTGGCTGTAATGTTAAAAACTCATTTTTCTGTTACACTTGCTTGGTTATGGGGGCTCAGGATCGGGCCTGGACTGTCGATGGGATTACAGACATTAAACATTTGAACGATAAAGTTAAAAAACATAAAACAAGCGAGAGACACATTAATGCATCTATAGAATTTGCTGTACTGGGAAGGGTCGACATTCGATGTCAGTTGGATAATGCTTACAGGTTAAAAATTCAAAAACTAAACGAAGAAGTGACAAAAAATCGATACATCTTGAATAAACTAATAGACGCAATAAAGTTTTGTGGTGCATTTGAACTGTCTTTGAGAGGACACGATGAACGTGAAAATTCAAACAATCCTGGCATTTTTCGTGGCCTAGTGAACCTTATGGCCGAACTAGATTTGACACTCAAGCAACATATTGAGCAAACAAATAATCGTGTGTTTTTGGGGCTTTCTAAAACGATTCAGAATGAGTTATTAGAATCGATTTATAATGTATGTTTGGAAATAATTTGTGACGAACTAAAGCAAACCGACTTTGTTGCTATTCAAGCCGATGAAACAACGGATTGCGCAACTTTATCTCAACTGGTTTTAGTGGTTAGGTATGAGTTAAATGGAACTGTACATGAGCGCTTCGTAACCTTTATTACACCTAAAGGCCATGACGCTGAGTCTGTTTCTAAATCAATTTTTGATGTATTGAAACAGTTGGGACTTGATAAAACCCCTGATAAGGTGATTGCCCAGAGTTATGACGGCACTTCAGTAATGAGTGGCCAACACACTGGAGTGCAAGCTCGAGTCAAAGAAGTCTATAAACATGCTAACTACGTACATTGCTACGCTCATAAATTAAATTTAATTATAGAACGAAGTGCAAATCAAAATAAACAAGTTAAAATATTTTATGTAATATGGAAGCATTTTCAACTTTTTTTTCACAGTCAACAAAAAGAACAGCAGTATTAGACGAAATTGTAAAGAAACGTATCCCTAAAAGCTCTGGAACTCGTTGGAATTTTAAATCAAGAGTCGTCGCCACGGTATTCAAGTATCAAAATGAATTGATGGAATGTTTAAATTGCATAATAGAAGATGACACCAATGACTATGCGACATTAAATAAAGCTATAGGACTACAAAATGTCTTAAGAGATGAAGATTTCCTTTTTTGGTTGGACTTTTTTAACAAAATACTCCCACATTGTGATGTCCTTTACAATCAATTGCAACATAAGACTATTGATTGCATTAAAGCATATAAGTACGTTAACGAATTCAAAACTGTAATTCAAAAAATCAGGAACTCCCCAGAACTAGATCTGCCAAGTGTAAACAATAGCGTACCGGAGCCCAGACGCAAACGGTTTGAAGACCGGAAACACATTGTTGCCAAGGAAGTGTGTGACGTCATAATATCCGGAGTAGACGACCGCTTCCAATTCCTGGAACACCTGTCTGCGGCAAAACTCTTCCAACCTGATTTGTTTCCTCAGTTTAAAAACAAATTCCCGGAAAAAGAACTATGCACTGCAGCGGACTCTTATCAACTGAATAAAATTGAACTAAAACAAGAATTATCAGTTATGTACAGCCGAGATGACTTTTCATCAGCAACTGGATCATTGAGACTTCTTAACTGTATCTACGATAATAATCTCAAAGACGTACTTCCGGAATCAGTCAAACTTTTGCGAATAATATGTACTATTCCTATGACAAGTTCCGAAAGTGAAAGGTGTTTCTCTACCCTTAAACGAATAAAAACGTTCACTAGAAGTACAATGATGGGAGAGAGACTTAATGCACTTGCTATGTGCTCCATTGAAAAGACATTGTTATCAACTCCGAATTTCAACAATAGAGTAATCGACCACTTCGCCAACCAGAAGGAGAGAAGGCTCGACTTCATCTACAAGCAGATAAATTAAAGGTAGGACTTGTACAAAATGTATCATTATTTATATGTATTAATTTATAAATCGTTAATTTAAATCTATTTATATTAAGTAGGTTTTGTGATTGCATTAAAATGTTGATGGAGAAGCGATGATTGACGTATGAGAGATAACCGTTTTTCACGTGTTTCCTGAAGGAGACATTACTTATCGTCGCTGGCGTAAATATAAACAAAATGATGATAAGAGTCCCCCCGCCGCCCATAACCACCGGCCGCCACTGTTAAGAAGTTTGTTTCTCTTTGTTTTCTTCAGACTTTTTATCTTTCTCAGCTTTAGCCATAGCAACTAGTTCTTCTATTGATAGCGGATGTACTTCAGGAAATTTCAAAATTAATTTAGCTTGGTATCCTTCTTTAGCTAATACATCTATATCTTTAGTCATTTGTTCAACAGTGTTGTAATCTTTTCCATAGATTTTTCCATCAAGTTGAATCATCATTCTGTACAACATTTTCTTAAATAGGTCTTGTCGTGGTGAGAGCTGAGAAGCAAATGATTATTTATTCAAGTTTCACATCCTTTTTTATTAACTCACATTCAACACGTGATTCTTTAGTTGTAGTTTTGTTTGTCAAAAGTTATTCAACATTGGTAATATTTTTGGAACTTGATGTTATGTTGACCAGTAGGCGATGAAGAAGTTGTAGGTTGTGTAGAAATAAATATTTCATCATCGCAATATTTTGTTTTAGTGAACATCCTTGTATTAGTAGCACTAACATCAACAGTTAAGTGATAACCACCGGTAAGTAAAACTCGCATTTCGTTGGTTAAATCTTCGAGTTGTTCAAAAGTTGTAATGGTGTTGGTATCGTAAGATGCACACTTGACTTTGAGAGACATATTTAGTTTTTTATATTAAGCAATAGAGTGAGCGAGATGTGTACGGTACGAAAGGTAGTCGTAGACTGATGAACTTTACAAGTAGATTTCTGCTTTTATCATCACACAAAATTGGGTCAAGGTCATTCCGTGGAATTTTTAAAAAAGCAACATATTGTAATGTACAAAGACATTACAATATGTTGCTTTTTATTTTTTTTGTTTTATATCATATTTATTGAGAAACAATTACAAACAAATATTTACAATGTCATGTACAAACTAATCAATAGTAGGTGTTACATGAATTGTAAGTTCAGTAGAGTTATTTCCACTTGGTCCGTGCGAAACCAAATAGAGTGCGCCGGGTTGAACTACATGAAGATCTTCATTTTGAAGAAGTTGTACAAAACGTGTAGGTAGGAAGATTTGAAACTTCGGTTCGTCGCCAACTGTATACGGTGCCTCGCTCAATGTGTAATTAATAGCATCACCTACTGAAGTTTCCATTTTCTTGATCGTATGAATGATGTAATGTTTTTCTTCTTTTAGTTCAGAACATTTCTTCGTAGGTAGAATTGATGATTTAGAATGAGCGTTGAACTGATCGACCAAATTTTGAAGTAAGTTCTGCGATGCCATCTTGATGTTATTGTTAATTTTCTTGTAAATAAGAATGTCCGTTGGAGATGTTGTCTCTTCGGAGGTTCGAGTAATACTCATGCTGCGTCATGGTAGCGTTCTCACTTTTATAATCGACACTACCCCCACCACTTTTTTGAAGGAAACTATTCAAGCGGTAGGCATTTTTTAAAGCACACTGCGACCTTCGATGTTTAAAACTTTTTGATGAAATACAAAGTTCGTTGAAGTAGCATTGGAAATCTTTATCAATTATTGCATTAATCACTTCGTTGCTTGTAAATGATTGTATCCAATTTGCTTTTTCCAATCCTCTTGTGTAGATAATTTTAAACTCTTTGCAATAATGATTCATAATGTGCGGCATCATGTTATAATTAATGAAACCTTCATCCCATCTTAAGTTGTGAAAATGTTTGTTCAACCATTTGTTTGTAACTTTCGCTTTAGTTGTTAGTCTATTAAATGGTACTGGAGGTTTGAACAAATAATGATAAACTACTGATGTGTTCATGTCCAAGATTACTAATTCTTTAATAATAAAATTACCATCATTTCCTCGGAAAGCTTGAAATTCAATTATACCTCTTTTAACTTCCATTATGTGTGGTGCATTAGAAAATGAAACCCGTTTATTCATGATGAAGTCTTATTAACAACTGACTTAAAAATTGAATGAGCCGACGTTTATAACAGACAGGATTGTTCTTCTTCTTTCACTTCTTGTGCCACTTCATCGATATTAAAATTGGTGTGATAGTTGTTTAATTGTCTCCACATTTCAACTTCTTGAGGTATTCTATTAAAGATTGAAGTATCCACGGGACCGTATAAAATTGGAACAAAAGGTTGTTTGTCCAATGTATCGATTAGATAGTCTTTAATTATTGCACTTGAAAATATTAGTTGTTTCAAATATCTGGTGACGGGACCGGTAGTACAGCTTAAAGTGTAAAATTCTTCTTTAGTAAAATATAATTTAACATTGTGGGTAGTTAAATCTCTGAAGCGAACAATTTGTCCTCCACGATGTTTTACTATATCAACTTCAATATTTGATTCCAATAAACTTAATCTTGTTCTTCTTCCAAATGTGTTGTTACTTAAATAGCACTCCAAAAGATGTAAATGTTTCATGAGAGATTCCCAAGTAGTTTCACTGAAAGTAACCATTTTGTTTCCATGATTTAAAATAACAATTGGTGAATAATCAATTGATTTTAAAATTCCAACTGATATACTTTTTGTCATGCATGAAGAAATTGGGTAGATAATCCGAAGAAATACTTCTGTTAAAATATTGGTTGTAATGTTAACTTCAACCTTCTTCCTTTTTACTTCTTTTTCAGCTTCTTCTTCTTCTCTCTTCTTATGTTTGTTAAACTTTAGGAACTCGTCCATTTCTCGTTCAACTTGTTTTTCTATATCTGAACTATTATCATCCATTAGAGGTGTATTTTCTTCTCCGTTAGTAGAATTCATCTTGCTAATGATGTTTCCCATACGACGGTTGAAGATAGAATGAAGTTTCCACTAATTATTTTCTCGCTTTTATATTTTTCGTAAAATCCTTGAAATTTATACAATTACATAATTGTTTGTTTTCAACTTGTCTTTCACAAATGAAATTCTAACCTCAAAAATTGAAGCAGATAATTCTAACCTCAAAAATTTGCAGTCGTTGTACAATTCTTCTTAAAGTACATTCTTCACAATTCCGGTCAGCGGTGTGTAAGTAACTATTTTATCATGTAGAATTAGACAGTATGCCGAAGTTCCATCCGCTACTGGTTCTTCAAATTCCATTTCAATTTTTATATCCACACTTGATGATTTTACCGATTCATTTTGTTTTGAACAATCGATTACAATTATTGGAGCCTTGGAATAATACTGGTCAGGTGATAATAGTGGTGTATTAGTTTTTCCATAATATGACGATTGAAATCTTGCATACATATCGTATAAAATGGAAAAACGTTTTTTGCTGAACATGACATTCAAATTGTCATAGGGAAAGAATTGAGAGTTTAGGAAAACTTTACAATTCTTTATTTTACAGTGATGAAATTGACCAGCATTTGCAGTGATAACATCTTTTCGCTTAGTTTGAAAACCGAGTATTATGTACCTTGCTCGTTCCAAGTAAGTTGATGTCTTGACGGTCCATGTTTGTCGTTCTGTCTGAGGTAGTGTAGGGTATTCATGAAATTCCCAACTTCGGAATGGCATCACAATATCACGGTCAGATTTCAACTTTCTCAATAATAGGATTCTATGTTCATCAGCCAATCTTACATGAGGTACTCTCCAAACAACTTTATCCAACTGTAGTTGCCATTCCAGTTTATCTTCCGTAGTTGCAGGGTCTGCAAGTATCAAGTCCTTATTAGTTGAAGATCTGAGTAATACTAATTCTTGTTTGACATTTATTATTACCCGTTTGTAATCTTCAGCGAATCCCAAAAGCAATCGTAAAGGTACATGAAAATCAAAGTGACCGTTGGAAGCTGGTGTTATAGTGTCTTTATCGGGGGCAACCCATCCGGCAGTGACTATTGAATTCTTCTCATGCGGTGTTAATGATGTTAATCCTTTCAATGTCGTTGTTAAACCAACCTTTTTTGTTGAATCAACCGTCACCCCTGATAATTCATATCTTATTTCATCAAAAAGATATGCCATCGGGTTATTTATAAAAGGAACTGTTGAAGCAGTTTTTCCATCCAATTTTAATACCCGTCCTTCGATGTACAAGTAACTTTCACACGGTAAAGTGTAAATATCTTGTTGTTGAATGGGGATCCTTATTTCATCGTTATTGTTTAATTTTGATGAAGTGTAAGGGTTGTGCGTGTGATATTCCTTCTCCCATAGTGTTTCGTCGAACGTTGGTCCTTGAGATATATCCAGGATATCCATCGCTGTTAAGTTTCAATCCAATCTTCTGTAGAAAACGAATGTTTTCCGATGTTAACTCTTCCAATGTCGAGGAGCTACTGAGCTCCCGACTCTTCCGTTGCGGTTTAAATGATAATCCCATGTTGACTTTAATGTTGCTGCTCTGATGTGTATCCGTATAGTAATTGTTTCTCCTCTAAAGTCAACACTATGACCGTCTTGATCCAATATGTTCAGTACGATGTCTGAAATGAAACTGGTGTTTAACGGTAGGTATATCAAGTTTTGTGGCTTCTCAACAATTTTAAAACCGGGAGCCACTGTTGGATAAAATGTATGTAAAATATGTTGATTAACTCCATCTCTATACGATCCGTGTATAATGTTGCACGTGACATCAATACTATTTACTTTCAATATTGTTACAGTTGAATCACCTGAATGAGTAGTTCCAGGAGTTAAGATTTTCTTTTTTGTATCTGTAAATCCAAGTAAACTGCCAATCGACTGTCCCAAGCTGACATCAATATAATATTTCGAAGTTATTTCTGCTTTTAAAGTATTATTGTTTCCTTTAACGGTGATATTGTCTTCTCCGAGTTGTTTCTGTAATAATTGGTTTATATCATCGATTTCATAAGCTCCAGTAGGAAATGTAATTATTTTCAATTCTGAGTATTTTCCTGCAGCATCCTTAGTTTCATAATAATGTAGTAAATTGTTCTTCCCTTCCGTAACATTGGGAATTGAGTTGTAGGTAGTCAAATCAAGTAATGCCGCTTCCCATAATCGTTCCTTGGATAGACGCAATGCTGGGAACAGCGTACTTTTCAATGTGGATGAATTTCCACTCAATGACACTGTATACGATGACATCTTAAAGCTGACTGACACTTTTCGCTAGAAACTCCAAACATAAATGTCCACATATTTCAGTATTGTTAGGTTGTTCTCTTTTGTAATTGTAAAAAATGTTTTTGGAGTTTCGAAAATAATGTTGAAGTTCTTTTGGCGGTGGTAGATTGCCAAAACTGTCAAAGTAGTAAACGGTTTGTCCGAGCTTTTTATAGCATACCCAATGAGTGCCTGGACCATAGGTGGAATCCAAATTTACTATTCCAGTTTCATTTTTCCATATTTTAGTTGGTAATGCATCTTTCATAAAAACTCCTCGAAAGAATGGTATTTTCAAACATTTTACATAATCATTTAATTGATGATTTGTTAAGGCTTTATTTGGAATTATCAATTGATTCTTCTTATTTAGTACACACGGTATGGTCTTAGGTATAAACCTGCTCCGTTTTTTACCATTTGCCAAACAGAAGTCTTCTTTACACTTGCCTTATGAGTTCTACGACGTCCTTTTTTAATGTTTCCACCTCTTTTGGGAGCGCCTCTCTTTGCAGGTCTTCCTCTGCGACGTCTTCCACCACCTAACTTTGCTTTTGTCTTCATGGCTGTAGTTACTGCCCAAGCCGATGCTTTTTCTGCAATACTTGCGTCACTTGATTTTACTCTTTGCCAAGCTTTTTCCGCTAGAATTTTATCTGCTATTGATCTATTTGTTGAATCTTTATACTTTGAATATGCTATATCGTGTTCTTTGCAAGCTTGATCTAATTTATTAATTCCAGGATCTCCTCTTGCTAAACGTTTTGCCAACTTAGTTCCAGGTCCACAATATTGATAACCTCCAGGAATATGTAATTCGTATGGTAGAGCGTCTATCGCTCGATTTACAATAGCACCAACAGGTATCCGTTTAAGCAGGGATAACGCAGCTGAAGTTATACCACGTCCTCTCTTGTTGCTGTCTTGATGATGACTGAGTGATACAGCCTTCATTATGTAGTCTTATATAAACTGGCGTGTTTACTCCACAAGATACTTTACATAAATGAATAAGTTATGTATAATTTTATATATTTAAACACTTAGTTATTCAAATTAATGATATACTGATTTATAATTCTATTTTTAATCCAAGCTTCCCGTTCATCGGGTTGAATTATCACATGACTCGTTGTACTAGCTATATGATTATGGGTATCAATAAGTAAATTGCCCACTATTCTTATTAAACAATCTAAATTTACAGCATCTTTTGGATGTTGAGGATCATGTAATTGCATAATACGTTTATCATTACATGTGTAAGCTGTTGAATCACTTTTTGATGTTTTTATGACTTGTCCAATAGTAGCAGCATCATTTGAATCTTCACCTGGTAAAATATTAATTATTTTCTTCATCTTTGCATCATATTGGGTCCCAAAGTGTTTATCCCAAGTTATTGTTTGTTTCATTGTAACACAATCATTTTCTTCGTAACCAGGATAAAGGTGAGGTGGGGTAATTCCGGGACAAAAATCAAAACAATCGATTTTTCTTTTACTTCTAGGTGTGTTAGGCTCAAACAAAAAATCATTTTATATATGTACTAGGTATGGCTATGAGGTCCTGTTTAGTTTATGATGTTATCTCTTGTACTTTTTTCTTAAAAAAATAAAAACGCTGTCCCTTATTTACCCCGGCGTTTGGGGCAATTATGGGATGGGTATGAGGCAAAACAAGGACAGTCATATATCTCTATAGTTATGAAAGATAGGCAAAAGAGAGGGAAATAGTTGGACAGAGCATACTCTAATTGTGTAGAAGGCACTGGGAAATTCTGGGACAGTACAATTTTTGTAAAGGGAAAAAATTTCAAAAAAAGTGCCGTCTGACCGACCGAAAAATACACAATTTTCAAGTAAAGTAAAAATTATGAAAAATTTGAGGTATTGAAAGAACTACCCCCTACACAAATTCTTTAAAGTAAAATCTTCAAAAAAAAGTCACTCTCTAAAAAATTAAGCTAAAGGCAGATTTTTTGTGTATTTTTTCTAAAACACTGTCATTTTCCGGGCTCGGTCCGAACATAGGTTTAGGTATAAATGAGTTGAAATACAGTAGGCCTATTCATGATAATTAATACCTTTATTTACACACTCAAACAAGGAAAAACAGGGATTACTTTTTTCATTGATATCTAATGGGGCAGAATCTTCTTCAGACGATGAACTAAAATTTAAATTGTCACTACTTCCCCAGCTCTCCCAATCTTGACTATTGATAATCCAAGCTTCACTGTCTGATGATTCTATAATGCTTTTCTTTTGTCTTTTTACATGAGGTTTTGACTCTAACAGGTTTCTTTTGTTTTAAAACATTCTTTGAGACTTTGGACACATTCTTCTTTGCATTTTCTTTCGGTTCCTTTTTAATCTTTATTACAGGCTGCTTCCCTTCTTTGGGCTTCTTTATTTCTTATAAGAAACATTCTGTAGTTATAACTTGGGATTTAGGGGTTACTTGTTTCCTTGGTTTAGTTACATTGCTAGATTTTCCAACTTTCCCCAACAATTTTTCTTCAAAACTACGATTTGGGGTCACCTGCCCCGACAATAAAAAGGGTACATGATGCTGTGGCCTGATTAGAAACAGGAGATTGTATAGGTGGCATATTATTAAATGTGGATTTTGGTTCAGATTGCATGTTATTGGAAGTTGATGGTTGAATGAGCTAGTCAATAATAAAAAAAAAAATAATAATAAAATTGAGAAAAAGAATATGTCCCAAAATTGTCCCAGGCGTGTCTCACAATTGCCCCAAAAAGTGTCCCATAATTACCCACCCCTCTAGCCTTTTATTGAATATTACATACCCTATTAATGGTAGGACTCAAGTTTAAACACCATTTTGTTGCCAAAGAAATTGTCTATCTAATAATATAAAAATTATACATGTTCAAAAATTACACAACTGTGGGCAGAGAAAGTTTTCACAACAAAAACGAAAGTTTTCGGCAGCAAAAATGTAGAGTTTAACAATACAAATTTATTTTCACTGATACTTATACAATATTGTTTTAATCATTATGGTATCTAACTTATCAAATAATAAGCTACATTTTAGTGATAAAATATGTTAAAATAAATAATAAAATATAAAAAAATAACTGTCAATTTTTTGCCCCACTTTTTTGCTGTCCCAGAATTACCCCACCTCACCCTAATTTTTATTAAGGGTGTTTGTATACAAAATAACCTTGTTGACCAGCATAAAAACATGTTGACCGGGTACTTTTAAATGTCTGATCTGCACCAAATTCGGTATGAACATTCTAATAATGGTCCTACACAACCTATATAAATTTCATAAATATAAATTTTGGTTAAGGGTGTTTATATACAAAAAAAACCTTGTTGACCAGCATAAAAACATGTTGACCGGGTACTTTTAAAAATTAATTTTTATGAAATTTATATAGGTTGTGTAGGACCATTATTTGAATGTTCTTGCCAAATTTGGTGCAGATCAGACATTTCAAAGTACCTGGTCAACATGTTTTTATGCTGGTCAACGAGGTTATTTTGTATACAAACACCCTTAATAAAAATTAATTTTTATGAAATTTATATAGGTTGTGTAGGACTATTATTTAAATGTTTTTACCAAGTTTGGTGCAGATCAGACATTTTAAAGTACCCGGTCAACATGTTTTTATGCTGGTCAACATTTTAGGTAGACCCCATT